>JAMZAV010002591.1:0-161556 GCA_024449915.1 Sweltsa coloradensis
CTCAGTATAACCGGTGTGTTGTTGTGACATTGACCGTGCCCACGGGGCCTCTAGAACACCTAGTCGAGATACCGGAACTGTAGCAAGGCGTGGGTCTGGATTCCCACGATTGATATGGATTATGTGTGGGAGGCTGCAGTCACATCGGTGTTAACCTTGTTTTTATTATTAAAACTATGAAGTTAATTAACGTCGGTATTTCTCCTTTGTTTCATAACATCACGAAATGATGGTTATTACACTCTTCAGAAATAATCGCTCACGACAATAGCAAAGTAATGTTTACGACCAACTCTTTGCCAAGGGTCAAACCATTGCATCCCAATGCAGAAGGTCCCAGGCTCGATTTACACTTCAAACTGAATATTTGTAATTTCTGGACTGAATACGATAAACGTTAAAATTGAAATAAATAAATGTTGTAATGTTATTCCTGATTTTGTGAAGTTCGCGGGTGAATCGTGGCCAACCATTCACTTGGTGGTGGCTATTTCTCATTTCAAATACCGATCTAGTTGGACAAGAAGATTGTTCGCGCATCGATGACGTCGGGGACAATTGCGGCAGCGACCAGTGTATGTTAATAATAAGCGAAACTACATTCTTATTGAATGTAAACATGTTCTAAAAGTAATACTTTCTTGCTAATTTTTCTTGTAGCAACCGTTTTATCAAAAATAAAAAAATCCTTTATAACGATTGTTCCTAGTGATTGTACTTCATTAGAGACCAGTACTTTAAATAGTTTTAAATAGCCGCAGTCATTAGCCGGTTCGTGGTCAGGGATAGTGTGGATGACCGCTGAGCCCAGAAACACACGTATACCGCTGGTTAGAGCAGATATAGGGTTCGAGAGTTAGTGTAAAGGCTTCGTTCTCCTCGACGTCTGCTCGGCAGGATGATGTTACACCGTCCTTTCGGATGGGACGTAAGGCCGTTGGTCCCCTTGGTACTTTTCGAAAGGCAACGTGCCGGTACCGGTGTGATAGTATATTCTTACCCATAGCCGGTCATTACTACGTCCCGCACTTTGCGGGGAAACCGGTTAGGTTACGGGGTTAGGTTAGGGTAGGAGCTGGGGGTAAATATATTCTATTTCACCGGGTCTCCCCTCCTCCATTCTATAATAATAATGAGCCAATCAAGCTGGACACAATTCCACCCGCCTACAGCGCCAGAATCAACAAGGCTAATCTGGAACAATTTCTACATATCAAAGAAAGGCCATATTTTCTATACACCACAGCTCTATAAATAATACAAACGTAAGCCTGCCACATTGAATAGACAACTTTGCATTCCTAGAAATTTGTTAGATAAAAAAAAAGCCCTCGTGAACCTGGGTTTACAGTAACGCTTGATACGGAGTTATACATTACACTTTTTCAGATAAAGTTGAACAAACATTTCTATTTTTTACTAGAGACCCGTTGGTCTAGTCGGTGCCCTAGGCTATGCATGCATGATACTCTAGTCGGTGCAGGCTAAACTAGGCTGAGAGAGGCGAGGTCCACCATCCACTACCACATGATTCACGGGTTTATTCGCTAACGAATGTTATACATAGTACGCTCAAAAGGAATTCACATGGGTGGCCATTTGCTGCTGTATTTTGGAGGTTGTGGGTTTGATACACACACCAGTCATTGCATGCTCAGCCAAACCGTGCATGCTTAGTCTGTACTGAATCTACAGACCGTCTAAGGGCACTACATTAAATAATACCTTTTGTGTCAGTGTTAAATCTTGTTGGTGGTGGGGGTGCCGAGATTGGTAAATCAGGTTTTGGTGAGGCTCACCTCTCTCCTTGACCCCAGGACCTGCACACACAACCATTCTGTTCTATTCTTGTTGACGGGTTATGTCAACCAAAACGTAGCCTATTTCAATCAGAAGTCGGTCGGAGGACACATGCACAATGGACGAACAGATTAGTAGTGTTGCATGTGACATAATGTAGGCTGTGCTCCCTAACAACGGGGGTTTCATTTGATAACCAAATTTATATACGTTTTAGTCGTAACAGTGATTTTCGAATACTTTAGTGGAACATAGCCCTTGATCTGGATGGTGTTGTATTGTGAGTATATATTTATATTATTTATCTAGCCAATGCTGAATTAACACAAGAAGATTCTGTTTTTATTTATTTAATTGCGTAGGATGTACTTTTAGATCAGTACAACTCACAATACTACAAGTTGGTTGGTATTTGTTGATCTAGATACGTAAATTAGTTAGTTGTTATTAAAATTGGGCGCGCATATAAAAATGATGTGTCATAGTTTACTATAATTAAAAAATATGAATTCATTGCTAATTCGGTTTAACATGTTAATTACATTAAGGAAATAGATAAATTAAACAGTTCTGTTTTCTAAGGCCCCGTCTTATAAGCCCCTGTAACCGAAGGTTGTACTACACGTTGCGCAGAAGGCTTTAGAAGACAAAATCGACCGGGCTTTAAGAGACGAAATAGTTTCTAGACCTGTGCTCCCTAACGCCCGCAACGAACGTCGTTACGATGTATTTATGTGTTCTTTTTGTTATTAAAACACCAACGGAAGGTTCGAGTAAGGTTTTAAAAATGCTCCTCTTGCCGTGGTTGATAGGCGTAGAAGGAATCCTGTTGAAGAACCACCACCAGCAAGACGTTGTCTTGTTGTACTGAGGGTCAACCTAACTTAACTAAAAACTTAACTTAACTTAATACTACATTTTGAAAATTTTTCCCCCCCCCCCTCCCAACCCAATTATGATTTATGGTACACCAAGTGCAAAAGTACAGCCCGCTTCGCAATGTGGTGGGACAGACACAAAAAAAAGGGCTTTTATTATCTAAAAGGCCCGGTCGAGGTTGTCTTCTAAGGGCCCGATGCGCACCGTGTAACACAACCGTCGGTCACAGGTGCTTAGAAGGCGAAAAAAAGTTCAGGGACTTGGGAGACAGGTCCTTAGAAGCCGCAACTAATTAACAGCAAGTGCACTCGACAATTCAATTTGCAAAAATTACTGAAATCCGCTAGTATCTACTCTAAAGCGAAACAATCTCTTCTCACCAAAAAATAGACGCCATTATATGATTGATCTCAATGGAATAATTTGAACAATACAAATGTTTTTGTAAGCCAAACAAGTTTAAAATTCAGTATACATAATATTTGGTTGGGGCGGACTTTTTTAATTTCTGAATTGTAGTAAATAATAATAATATACATATAGATTTATACAACGGAGCCCACGCTTATTTATTATGGTTGCTGAATGAAAGATTTTTGGAAGCACGTGGATATTGTTGATTGACACAAAAAGCAGCGAAGATGTTCAGATGAGTGAGATGAGCTAAAATCATCGGTTATTGAAGTTTCTGTTTGTCAGTGAGAGCATTACTTCGCGTACAAACAAGTATTCATGCCATCTGCTTCACCACTTTCAGTTAGTTAGAAATCTAGGTTTTTACCGCTTACATTACAAAGCATTTAGACTAGAACACACATTTGTAATATCATTCCATTCGTGAAATTGAAACGTTTAGGTGTGAAATGAAAAGGGGGAAGTACATCCAATATTACAATCTTCGAAATGACGAAATGACACTTCAGAACACAAGTTGACCACGTGGTTTAGGACAAAATTAACATAAGCAAAAAAAATAATTCCACTGTTGAATGTTTGGATCTATAATTACAATAGTAATTAGTAAAGGAATTTCATTCCGATTAAAATATAACAATATTTTTCATAGAGCTTTTGCCGCGTACGAAACCTTATTTATTTATTTAACGTCTATCCTATTCTTATTCATTTTATTAAAACAACAGGACAACAATTAAATAAAATTAATTTACTATTAAGTTTGAATTGCATTATTGAGTCGCGTTGTCACCATCCATCGTCTAAAATAACACTATATCGTAAATCGTGAAGACGCAGAAGCAACACCATAAAATAACTCATTTCAATAAATTGTGTTTTTAAGCAAATCTCCATCTAAATTAAAATATTCACAGCTACATCTTGAGAAATATCCATGATAGGGTAGGTTCACACTTTACATGCGGACCCGGTTAAATTACCCCGTCATAAACATTACACTCTCTGGAGAGTGTCCAAACAGTTTGTTCCGTACGGTGACCTGAACGCGCGAACAAGCTCTGTACCGCTCTTGAACGAGCGCCAAATGAGTTCAATTATAAGAAAACCCAATGTAATCGTCGGTTCTACGCAAGATCATGCCCCTCCTCGGTAATCTTCAAGTCTAACGGTTTGTGTGGTTTGTGACATTGACCGTGCCACGGGCCTACTAGGGGAACACCTAGTCGAGATACCGGAACTGTAGCAAGGCGTGGGTCTGGAATTCCCCACGATTGATATGGATTTAGTGTGGGAGGCTGCTAGTCACATCGCGTTAACCTTGTTTTTATTATTAAAACTATGAAGTAAATTAACGTCGTTATTTCCCTTTGTTTCATAACACACCGAAAGGATGGGTATTACACTCTCAGAAATAATCGCTCACGACAAAAGCAAAGTAATGTTTACGACCAACTCTTTGCAAGGTTCAAACAATGGCATCCAAGGTCAGAAGGTCCATGGCTCGATTCCGACACTTCAAACTGAAATATTTATACTTTCTGGATTGAATACGATAAACGTTTAAAATTCAAATAAATAAATGTTGTAACCGTTATTCCTGATTTGTGAAGTTGCGGGTTGAATCGTGGCCAACCAATCACTTGGAGGTGGCTATACCATTTAAAATCGATCTCTGGTTGGACAATGAAGATTGTTCTGGCGCGTCGATGGACGTCGGCGACAATTGCGGCAGCGACCTGTGTATGTTAAGAATACAGCGAAACGACATTCTTAGGACCCCCCCAGTAAACCATTGCTCTAAAGAATACTTTCTTGTTCATTTTTCTAGCAACCGTTTTATGAAAAAATTAAAAAAATACTTATAACGATTGTTTCTCGTGAATTGTACTTCATTAGAGACCAGTACTTTAAATAGTTTTAAATAGCCGCAGTCATTAGCCGGTCTTGGTCAGGGATAGTGTGGATGAACGCTCGAGCCCAGAAAAAACCGTATACGCGGTTAGAGCAGATGGAGGGTTCGAGAGTTGTGTAACGTCGTTCTCCTCGACGTCTGCCGCAGGATGGTGTTACACCGTCCTTTCGGATGGACGTAATGGCCGTTGGTCCCCTTGTATTTCTCGAAAGGTACGTGGTCGGTACCCGGTGTGATGGTATATTCTTCCCATAGCGGTTCATTACTAGTTTTTTTTCCCCCCCCCCCCGACACTTTGCGGGGAAACCGGTAGGTTACGCGGGTTAGGTTAGGTAGGAGCTGGGGGTAAATATATTCTATTAAACCGGGTCTCCCTTCCTCCATTCTATAATAATAATGACCAATCAAGCTGGACACAATTCACCCGCCTACAGCGCCAGAATCAACAAGGGCCAGAACCAATCTGGAAAACAATTTCTACATACAAAGATTTACCGCCCCTATTGTTTCTATACACCACAGCTCTACTAACTAATACAAACGCTACAAGCCTGTCACAATTGATACGCAACACTTTTGCCACCCCATCATCCTAGACACTATCACAGAGCCAGATAAAAAAAGCCCTCGTGGAACCCGGGTGTACAGTAAACGCTTGATACGGACGTCTACATTACACTTGTTCAGATAAAGTTGAACAAAACCCAGTTCTATTTTTTACTAGAGCACCCGTCCTGGTTCTGTCTCGGTGCCCAAGGCTATGCATGCATGATACTCTCGTATTCGTGCAGGCTAAAATAGCTGAGAGAGGGCGAGGTCCAACCGTTCCACTACCACATGATCAAGGGTTTATTAGCTAACGAATGTTACATAGTACGCTCAAAAGGAAGTCAAATGGCTGGCCATTTGCTGCTGGATTTTGGAGGTTGTGGGTTTGAACCCACACCATAGTCATTGCTTGCTCAGCCAAACCGTCTTGCAGCTTAGTCTGTACTAAATCAACAGACCGTCTAAGGGCACTACATAAAATAATACCTTTTGTGTCAGTGTTAATAGTGTTGGTGGTTAGGGGTGCCGAGATTGGTAAAATTAGGTTTTGGTGGGAGCTCACCTCTTCGGCCTTGACCCCAGGAGCACTCCACAACCAAAGTATTCTGTTCCATCCTTGTTGACGGGTTATGTCAACCAAAACGTAGCCTATTTCAATCAGAAGTCGGTTCGGAGACACTGCACAGATGGACGAACGATTTAGTGGTGTTGCATATGTGACAAATGTAGGGCTGTGCTCCCTAACAACGGTGGTGGTTACATTACTGTTAGATTGATAAATAAAGGACATCAGTTTAAATATGAACCCACCGTTTGAAGCATGGAAGGATTGAGCAGTCCCACAGTGCCGCTCCGTAAGGCCATAACCTTTGTTTGTTGTTGTTGTCGATAAAGACCCATGTTAAACTTGTTGGCTTAAAGGGTGTAATTCTAGGTTATTCCCCTAAGGAAATTCCCCTTCGACCACAAACCTTGTTGTAATATTTCAATTATACAATGCAGGGTGTGTGCCAGTAGCGGAAACGTAAATTTTCCCCTTAGCCAACAACGTTCCTGTAACATGCGTTTTGTTATCGACAGGAAGAACCGATGGCATTGTGGGTTGGGGGGAAAGGTTGATGGCCTTAACGGGGAAGCGCACTGTAGGAAGAACACCGAAGGCTCTTGTTAGCACGTTGCGCCTAAGTGGTGGCGGTGCCCTGGGAATGTTACCACGTATAAGCGGTTCGCTCTTTTAAACTGCATGTGCATTCAACAAGATGAAGACGCCGGACCACTAGGTTTCAACTTTCTGGAGATGACACTCCCCTCTTTTCCAAGGTCACCGAAAACATTTCTGGTAATTCTTGTTGAAGGACAATGCTAAACAAATCAAACGCGTGTCAATCGACGTCGACGTTCGCTAATTAACTTGAGACACGAACAAACTGACGACTTTGACACTTGGTTGTAAGGATTGTAGCGGAGGGGTGGGGGGGGGTTGGACTCGTAGGGTACAACATCAGAGCCACCCGATGTGACCCTCTTCAGGTGACTCACTTGGTATATTGGGAGTTCACGATAATATGTTAAGGGACGGTGCGGTTAAGAGTGAATCAATCCTTGCATTCGCCATTTACGAATGAGGACGGAAGGAAAACCCTGGAAAAAACCTTAATTCGCGGATGCCGGTCTTGTCGACGGGGATTCGAACCGTGACCTCCCCGAATCAGAGTCTCGCTGTTAACGATCGAGCCAACCACGTCGGTGAATGTGTTAAAGGAAAAGCGATGGATCTATGTTGAGCTTCACTTTCCTAATAGCCTGCATGCAATATTGACTTAAAGAGGGTATCACACTACAAATGGTGACAACATAGCAGGCTATACAAGTCTTGTTTTGTAGCAAGTATAGTTTAAAACGATACGTAAAACTTACATACATGATACAAGGTCCATGTTCACCATCACCACAATCGTTAACATCCTAAAGAGCTTACGAGTATGTACGTTTTAAATTATTTTTGTTATTATTATCTTAAATTATGTGAGCAATAATAATGTAATAGTGCAGTTTTAACCCCCCCCCCCGGAGGAACTTATAATTGAATGACCGTGATCTCTTTGCTTCATGGTTAAACATTAGAAAGATTGATAAGCCTTATACTATCTAAACAAATCAAATTAATTAAGCCTCTGAAATGTTCTTTACATACAAGTAGATAATCAATCCACCATTAAATTATTTTTGAACACATGTTGTGAAATTAATTGCAACTCTATCTTAATTATTACTATTCATCACAAGTGCTTAAAGTAACTGGATGATAGCATATTTAATAACCCTGTCATGTGCCAGGAACGGGGTACAGCCTGGGTTCGATATCCGGTTAGATCACAATTTGTGATGAAAATAGTTTGAAATCAGATTTGTATTGGTACCAGGCATATGCTATAAACACTGTTCATATTATTATTTGACACAAATAGAGCATTTTAACATCGTTGCTAAATAAAATAAAACATAACTATGACATAAACATTAAAGTAAACATATTATGAGAAACATTTAACCATTCGTCACCGTCATCATTGCACATGAAGAATATTATAAAAAAAACTGAATAAATCCTTAAAAGCTAGTAAGCCCAATTAAGGTTTTCAAGAGGTTTGATTCAGTTAAAGATCACGTAGTTCTTTATCTTCTTCTTCTTATTCTTCTTTTCTTCTTCTCTTCTTCTTCTTCTTATTCTTCTTCTTCTTCTCCTTTTCTTCTCTTCTTCTTCTTCTTCTCTTCTCTTTCTTCTTCTTCTTCTTCTTCTTCTTCTTCTTCTTCTTCTTCTTCTTCTTTTCTTCTTTTTTTTCTTTTCCTTTTTTCTTCCATTCTCTTTTCTTCTTTCTTCTCTTCGATCTGTTGATTAAGAAGCTTGCTCACTCTATTGGGCACATCAGTATACAAGTCTTGGTTATACAATCAAAGTAATTTGGATGAGCGTAGCGAGCAAGCGAGCGAAGCGAGATTCCATTCTACACACGAGAAAAAAATCCGGGATTTTTTTTTTTTTTTCTTTTTTTTTATCGTGTATTTTTGTTGTGTCTGTGAAACACGATTCCGGCTAAAAACCGATACTCCAATTGTGACGAAAATGTTATGGGAGACCTTTCAAATCTTGAACTTAGAACTGCACGTTCGAAATATCAATCGAAAAAATTATTTTCATGGAAATGCAATTTTACGATTTTTTCCGATTTTCTTGTTTTTTTTTCTGTTGTGTTTTGTGTGTTGTTAACACGATTCCGGCGTAAACGATACTCAGATGCGAGAAGAAATTTTCTGGAGGCATTCGAAAATCTCTGAACTTAAAACTCCTACGGTTTTTGAGCGCAATCGAAAGATTATTTCTCATAAAAATCGCA
The DNA here is from genome assembly GCA_024449915.1 of Sweltsa coloradensis. Classification (NCBI taxonomy): domain Eukaryota; kingdom Metazoa; phylum Arthropoda; class Insecta; order Plecoptera; family Chloroperlidae; genus Sweltsa; species Sweltsa coloradensis. Next base: position 8,953 of record JAMZAV010002591.1, read on the forward strand.
ATTTTACGATTTTTTTTGGCGTTTTTCTTATTTTCTGTTTGTTATTTTTGTGTATTTGTTAACCACGATTTCCAGCTCTAAACAAAACTTTAATTGGCTATGGAAATTTTATGGGGACCTTTAAAATTTTGAACTTAGAACTGCCACGGTTTTGAGCGAAATCAAAAATTATTTCTCATTAAAATCGTATCTTTTTTTCGATTTCTAAAACATTTCTTCGAATTATACCACCTTCATACTTTATTCGTGTAATGATTTTTCACAGACCTAAATTTCATGAATTAATATTATTCGTGTGAAATTGAGCGCAATCAAAAAATTTTTTCTTATCAAAATCGCAAAATTGTACGATTTTTGTTATTTTAAAACATTCTTCGATTATAACACCACATGTTTATCCGATTTTTAAGATTTTTCACAGAACCTAATTTTATGAATTAATATATTCGTGTGAAATTAAGCGCCAATCAAACATTATTGCTTTTAATAATTGCATTTACTATTTTGGCTTTACAATTTTTTTTCATTTATTTTGTCAAGTGCAAAGGGGTTTCAGATTAAAAAACAATACATCTTTACATCTGTCCAGACGGATTTAAATTTTTGTTTTGTTTGTTTAAATATGATTTCTTCATAGCATTGTTGGAAATGTATGTTTTTTGTAACAAATCTATATTGTCCCTTACTCTTAAATAATTAAAAACTATAAATTTCATCAAAAAAGTGTCTAGTGAATTTGTCAGAATAAGACTTGTGAGCACATTAAAAAGGAATGATCCGTTTATCTTAAAAACTTTAGAAGAAAAGTAGGAAAAAATGTTAGCAAAGTGATAGAATATAAAAGTTTTGGAGATAATTAGCATTGAAAGTTTATTTATGTTGTTTTTATTGGTAAATTGAGTATAACATAGCCTATAGGTTTCCGTTTATTTATTTTACTGAATTCACTGACGCATTATAACCGTTAATCTAGGCTTCTTTAAAATGACCTAAAATGGTACTGAATAACACAGCCCTAGATCAGACCTATAATATCAGTACCGGTAAGCAATACTTTCCATGCAAAATAGCATGCAGCGCTCAAGAAAGAAAATTAATTTGATGCTTTTAACATTATATCGCATAAAATAAATTTATGTCGTCAATAACAATAAAAAAGTAAAATTACAAAAAAACAATTAAAACAATATTTAATGCAAAATTGCTGGTTGTTCATACATTTTCACGGAATCATTTCCTTAAACAATTACGCTCATCCAATATAACGCGCCTGGGAACAAGCGTTTGCGAAGCGTCCTAGTATTATTAAATGGCATGTGTGATAATTAAGATATACTGGGAAGATGTCGGGGTTTATGGAGTTTTTTATGGAGAACATTGTTTAAGGGAAAACAATTTTTTATATATTTAGGTTTTCATATACTAATAATACCAATATTTTCAATATTTTTGGGAAACCGGCCTATCCCCTCTTCAGGTCGACTGACTAGGTACATTGAATAAGGACAATTTGTGAAGAGATGTCCGAGGGCCTGTATAAGAGAAATCCAATCCCTTGCATACGAATTACTAACTGAGGAAAACATGGAAAACTTCAGTCAGGATTCCCGTCTCGACGGGATTTTCATCCGGAACTTCTTTCGAATAAGATCGCGCGCTTAGCGCTCGAGCCAACCACTGTTGGTTGTAGATTAATAAGGCATAAAACAGTTATATAAGTTTCGTAGCAGGCAAAATATACATTTTAAACAAATGATTTGAAAAAAATCACGAGTGACTAATCAATATGTATTAAACATTGAATGACACAGTCTGACCATCACGGTTCAGTAACGGGTAACAGCTTAAAACTCTCAGGTCGAAACTCCGGTGGGCAGTGTTTTTTTACTTTTAATAGAATTCAACCTCTTATCAATTCTAATTGTCAATGGACAATGAGTACAGAAACCACAGCAAAAACATTAGCTATACGAATTTATACATTCATAAATTTCTTAGCGAAAAACTAAACCCAAATAAGATTGTTATACATTTTTCATTTGGACTTGGAAAGTACGTAATTATCTATGAGGCAAGTTATAAATATTTATTAGGAAGGAGCGACTATGTGACTGGATTATGATGCCCAATAAAAGCAATTTGAATGTCAAGTGCGTTTAGCAATAATAGCGTCCTAACGTATTGGCACATGTGGAATGGGCGGTGACCATAGATGGGTCCACGCAAGACGTTTTTAATCGATCCACAAACCTAAATTTGCGATGAATTAAAGGCGAACAACCCGTTCCAACGAAAGGTACAAGATATTTCATGTATGGCCCACAACATTTCTCAATTTATCGTCTTTAAGAGTATCAATGTACAAACTTGCCTCTCTCGTGGAATTGATAATCTGCCTTCTTGCTACTATATCTAAGATGTTTTGCTTGCTGGTACCTTAAATGTAACGGCAATCCTTGATGATGTCTTAATTCTTGCGATTTTTTGTAAGGGTGGTTTATATAAAATTTTCATTCACCTTTCTGAACAGAACCAAGGTTTTAATTCAGTAATATACTTTAATCACGTCAAATTTATGACTAACCATCTTATTTAAAAACGATGGCAGATGTTAAATTATCGTAATATCTAGTGGGCCTTCAAAGATCAGTTTTGTTTACTGAGTGGGTAGAAAAAAAATAAAAACATGATATTATTATATACTCAATTACAATAAAACGTTCGATAATATACTTATCTAAATATTAAAATTAAGATACTATAATTAAAATTAAAATTAATTGGTGGGGACATTTCGAACGTGACGAATATATTAGTTGTAAATTCCGGCCCTCGAGGAAGCCTAAATTTTAAATTAATATTAATAATATTCGTACACTCATACTGAGCGACGCTCAAGTTAAGTAATAAATAATTAACATAATTTGTATTAAGCTTTTTAAATTAACGAGAAACATGCAACAGGAAATTCAATAAAAAGGTTTATGGACTCGACTAATAACACGTTCTAAAAACACTGTTTGAAGGGAATGCGACGTTTCGCCCATGATATAACATTGTTATTTCACTGATAATAACTTCTATTGGAGTTATATTTAATGTTTTTCTAAATTTTCAATTATACTTATCGTTAATTGATTAACTCGAATTTCGGGCTACATATCCACTGAATAATCACCCTTGTCAATAAGTTACATCTCGAAACCTGACGAATCGATCCTCTATGCGCTATCATCGAGCCTCGCTTGTCGACAATCCAATCAATACAATGTCAGATCAATCCATGTTTCACCTAACAAAGAGAACCACTTCTTTCTTCTACAAAGGATCAGTGATGAAAACTAATTGGCAGTATTCAGCCTTCTTAATCATCACCCTACCATGATTGGGCCATGTTAGTGAAATTGCACGAACCTGTTCCACCCCAACAGTACCATCACTGTTCCCAAACAGGTTTTGCCTCCCAATGATTCAACAATAACTAAACAAAGTTCGTTGCCAGGGGGGGGATATAATGATTCAGACAATTAAAAAACGTGTACATAATAGCATTGCAATTGCCACCCAACTAGGTATTATGCTATGAAAACTGTGTTTACGTTCAAGCAATTAGTGGATGATAGCATGCGAGTTGAGATTTGAAAAGTAGGTATTTCGTTTAGAATGCAACACATTGACTAGTAGAATGCACAAGAAACTCAAAATACGTCTCTTCAACGTTATACTTCTTGAATAGCCATGTAGATTGTAGTCTATAAGGGCGCTTATTATGGGTTGTCATGAATTACTATGTACCTTATATTGTCTGCTAATTCGAATTAAACATAACAACTTATTTATAAATAAAACTTGGAAAACTTTAAAAATTCGTAAATTAAAAATGTTAAAACTTATGAAAGCATTGTAATATCTAAGTATTTATATTATCGCGTGTTGTTAATATTTATATTCTACCCCGTAGACGTTTAGAAATCCACAACTTGATCGATTTATTTTCTAAAAGAAAACGTTTGGTGAAATTGTTTTAAAGGGGTGGTGTGTTTTGTGATATCTTGGACGACGTTTTACTTTTGACAAGGTTATCAAGTACACTAACTTGTTTCAAATGAATAAACATGAGGTATGACCACAAGTATGCCAAAAAAAACGTTTGAGGGTACTAGATTTTTTGCAAACTACTTTCGCACTCCAGAGTTGTAAATCATCGGACAAAACAATTACTACATTATGAGCATTGTAATATTCAAGGAAATGTTTCAGCACAAACTTTTGATTACGAGAGGATGTCGGAAATGCATTTTGTTACAGTGTCAATACAATAATTCAATAATATATATAAAGCATGGAGTGCTGGAATGGTTTAATATATAGTGAGTTACTACAGCATATGTATACTTGGGGAGGAACTCAACTTTCAAATCAAAACGTTAGAAATGTTCAAAATATATGTTAGTGTTACTCAAAAAGTAAAACAAGGAATCAACGCTATATTAATTTGTATTAAATACGTTTTAAAAGCAAGTAATAAAAACAACGTTCCATAGCAAGGTCAGAGAAACTAGTGATATAGCTAACAACATTCTAGCCCAGCAACCCAAACGTGCGATGACATCTTTACATACTCTAATTATGTCACATGATATATACATAGACATGCAGTCATAAACGAATTACTTTTTTTTCTTGAATCAGTGCAGTCGCAACGAGGAGAAAGTAGGGCTAACACTCCGGACTTGAAATATTTTTTGCTTACTAATATTATCTTTCACTCTTTTAATTCAGGGTTTGTAAAGATGGCTGCGTGTACGTATCTTGCAGGCCATGTAACTGACCGGAGTAGTATCGCAGCGTTCGGACCGCCGAAGAGCTATAGCATGGGTCTAACATCGCGTTTCCCGCATGCCGCGGACCAATCGTGGCACATTGGCTGGTCTGCAAAAAACCCCACCATAGCACAGACTAACTCAAAACACAACCCAACCCAACATCAACACTCCAAAAGGAAACGCAAAGAACATTAAACTATTTGAAAGCGATTTTCAAACGCACGAAATACTGGGCGTAAGCCACTGATGTAGTACAAAAGAATGATATCAAAAGAGAAATCATTCTTGACTTGTGACAGAAACATTCAGACATTCTCTCGGGAGACCAGTTTGTCAGTTAACGGAATATGAACAATTAGAACAATTACCCAACCGGGGATTGAGTTAGGAACTAACGTAAAAGGAATTCAAACCGATTTATCGGTCAGCAGTTCTCCAGAACCAATAGGTTATCCACGGAGAGCTCGATATGTACAAAGTTATCTTCAGTGAAGTGACCATCATTCCACACGTAGAAAGAATTCAAAACCCATAGCCCCAGTGACGAGTGCTTATAGGAAAGACGTGTTTTAAACTGTAGAGAACAATCGCAGTGACTTATTCCAAATTGATGATTTCGTTTCTAGACTAGAGCTAGTTGCCAAGCAAAGAGCGTCTTATGCTCGTTGTGCTCAGAAGATGATTGTGAAGGTGATATGACTCAGCGCCTTAGCAAGGACAGCTTCGAGCTCATCAGCGGAGTGACGCTAGTGGTAGTGAGGAACCGTGGGTCGAGGGAGGGTGGGACGAAGACAGTGTATGACGCCACGGACATTGGGGAACTACATCGTCAGGGAGGGTGGCGCGAACTTGCCTCAGAAATCACCGTGTTGAGGGGTTGATCTCCCCACGCCCATACGTCGACAGCAAGAAAATGCGCGTTTTTTTGTTTTGGATTATAAGGACTAAATGGCTACTCTTCAATCCCAGTAAGTACGAGGAATGTTCACACAAATATATTAACTGGTTTATGTTGCATGTTTGTAGGTCGAACTAAACCGTTTCCTAGGATGTTTCATCTATGTATACACGAAACTATTGCGATCATCCAATTCATAATTTGCCATTATCTTCAGAAATCATACTAGAAACTTTACACAGTACCTCAACATACCAATGTCACCAAAATGAACATAATTTCGTTCGTTAATTCATCAAACACAATGTGCTATAATCAAACGATCATGTCCTGGCTTCCAAGTATGGACGATCACTAGATACAAATACTTTCACAGTTTGCTCAATTAACAATATTACGGTCGTGACACTTTGTTAATTTGCTCTTAATGTGTCAAACAATTAACAGTAAATCGCACTCTAACACGATATTAGTTAATTACTCTCAGTGTTTCCTTAAGTTGTTAAAGTGCAACTATATTTGCCCGATGATTTGTCCTGCCTTTCTTCTTCTAACTGTTATGATCAACATGTATCTCGGGAGCGTTTATTTGCTATCTACACTTAAGTAGAAGCTACTTGAAGTCTGCCTCTCTTGCGATACTTAGTTGTCAAGTCAGATAGGGCTTACACTTTTAACAAGCAGGAAAAGTGTATAATAACTGTTCGTTAGGATACGAGTTATTGTATAATAATGTCGGACTAATTTTACACACTAGCTAGGCCGTGAATATTGCCCAACGAGTTATTACTTCACGGATGTGACTTTGAATATTTAAACTTGTGTTACTTGCCTTAATTGTTAACAGTTGCTTTAACCAAAATAAATAGCTAAATAGTGTGATCGAAAATAAATTCAGTTCATCATATAATATACAAGTCAATCACATCATTATAATTTAAGAACATGTAAAAATTAGCCTACATATTTCAATCACGTTCGCCTTAATATACAATTAATATAAAACACGCTTGCAGTTTTGGGATTACATATTCGTTTTAATAAAAGTGTAGTGTAATAGTGTGGTGCGTGATGGATTATATATGAGGAATGCAAACCAGCTAAACCCAACCTAAAATTACTTTGCTTACTAACAAAGCCTTTTATAGCATGCGTTATTTCTATTTTCTGTTTGCAGCCAGAGACGGAAAAAACTGGCACGTTTATGACCGCTTTGGTTTGGGCTTTTTGGCTTTCGGTCTCAAGAAAATTATTTACTACCCAGCTTCATCGCTGCCAGATAGTAAAGTCGGTGCTTGATAGCAATGTTCCTCCCGCAGCATCTTGGGTGGCTTGGGCAAGCTAGTCTGTAAAGGGGTTTTCCACGTTTGCCCAGCTTCTGGTTGGCCTGTATGGAGGCTTGCTGGTGGAGGGCTGCACGGCCGAGGCTACAAACACTATGAAAGACTTTGAGCTTCAAAGACCAGAATATGACCTAGCGGAAAATCAGGTATACGGAAGACGGCCGACCTCTAAATATTTCCTATTCTTTCAATTATCCAGATGCGCGTACGCTGGGAACTCCAACCTGTGGGGACGCTCCCAGCAGCCTGATCTACGTACCAGGGAACAACAGGTATGCATAGAATCAAACTCTCTTATGACTTCACCGCTAAAAAAAAAACACAAACTCAAAAAAACTACTCTCCTAGTCAAGCTAACAAGTAATGAATAATTAGCAATTAACAAAAAAATTAATGGTCCAACCACGACTCGATTTTTTTTTTGCAAACTTTTATTTTTTGAGCTAGGTCCCATCGGCAAAAATTTCCCATAAGATTGATAAACATGGTGTGTCGATCTTTTATGTTCATATGATAAGATGTTTTGGGGTGTTGTGGGGGGGGGATCTTCTGGAGGATTTGATCCAAATATAACTATGTGGCCATTTATTGATGTACTCTACAGCCTTTTTCTGTAAATTCTGCTATATTTTGTTTTGTAATTTGGAAAGTGTTCGGTCAAAATATGCTGATTACCAAGAAGGGGTGTGATTTTGGAATGCATATTTTTGCGTGTTTGAGTGAATATTTGTGCCCAGTTTCAAGATACGATGCTATAAAGGGCCATATTGTGGTGGAACAAAAAAGACACAGGTTAAAGCCGATTTAAGAAATTTCCAAAACACCAATTTTCGAAAATGTCTTGATTTAAGAAAATTGAAAAATTCTTGTAAAATCACAGTTACAAAATATAATTTTTTAAACTGTCATTTTAGTGTAGTATTATGCTATAGATTATTTGGTAAAAAATAATTTTTTGATGTAATAGCCCCTTAAGTATTACACATACAAATTAGCGCGTGCTTCGATGCTATCCGGTTTATATTTTGAGTCAAGTCAATACGTCCACCTCTAGTGTGTTAACACAAAGACAACCCTTATTTTCGTTCAGGCCATGAATGTCAATGATTAAATGAATATTCTGCAGAGCGCTCACCTTGCCCTCTACTCACTTCTCGGTCGTTTTATTAAAAATAATCACACTTACAATCCTAATTAGTTGAGATGATCAACGTTTACAACTCTCTACAAAGAGATCGGGAAATTGGTTACTCATTGTGCGAGGTGAGCCTTAAGCAAAGGATACATTCTTCATGTTTGACATTTTCTTGGCCTGCCCAAAAGTAATGAAACTTCGAGTGTGAGATTTAGTTTGTGGATTATGTAGAATCTTGGCTTCAAGGGTGGTACGTTTTCATGAGCAAAGGGTAGGAAATGCAAGCTAATGGTTGTGTTGTTGAGTGAAAACAATATACTGCCATACATCTTATCAATGGTTGCATGGGATTTATGAAAATAATCGAGTGACTTTCTAAGCAGATTGTAATGCATTAAAGCGATATTCGTAAAGATGGGATGAGAAGACATTCGCAGCATTGATCTACTAACTTATGTGAATTGGGGGAAGTGAGGTAGTGATTTGGTAAGAGTACGTAGATGGGTTCGCTGGCAATTATGTTACTACCAAACTATTAATATTACTGGTGTTTAATGGAAGCAAACAGTCGCTATCCGTGACAAATGTAAAGTACTATTGTTTTGGAAAATATGATTTTTCATAATGATTTCCACATAATGACACTTTTTTACCCTAACAGATTAGTGAAGTGTTTATTAGCATTTAAACAAGTAAATACTATCCGAATACAACTGAATAAGACATTGTTGCATACTAGCGTAATAATTACGTTGTGTTCAATGAAGCATAGATACTATCATATATGACTTTGTTATATCGGTAATGCTTCAAATATCAGCTTACCGTAATTATATTTAAAACAAATTATGTAAATCAACCATAACTAGTCTTCATTACTTAATATATAACTACATTCGTAGTTTATTCTGTGTACAACAAGGAAACCAGGTTCTTGAGAAAAGGATCGTTCAAACCTACGTGAGTCGAATAACTAATTAAAAAAACGAGAAATCAGGTTTTGAATTATCATTACACTAAGTTGGCTCAAGTTGGAGAGTTACCTAGAATCATACCAATCGCGTGCGAAATTAAGTCGAATCTTTCAAGAATGCTTTCCAAGCTTCGGTTTGTATATTTTCGTTATCAAGTTAATTATTTTGGACAACTTTGAGGTTAGGCCTTATATACCTAATTTGCTCAGTTAAGTTGTCTCAAAACTATTCGCATTCAGTATTTTTATTTGTATTTTCAACACACATGTATAAATACTTACAAAATACAAAAACATTGCTGGCGGTAAGACTAGAGCACAGCCTTATACCATGAAGTACACTACAATTTACCACTACCAGCACCATCAACATAATGCAAGGAATTACTAAGACATAATTCAAGTTGATTCAGCGTTGCAATGTACATTTACGTCTCGTGACACCAATTTCAATGTCGAGACATAAAATTGACGATGTGCAACGTCATTAAAAATTTGATTGATTGGTTCCGAGGACATAATCATTAGTTTATATTACCCCGCCGTGATGAGTATTCAATGGCGGCCTGTTTGACAGAGGGCCGTTGTGGTAAGCCAAAAGATGTCCAATTATCTAGGTTAGGGCACCTACCCTTTGAGACGCACACAGGAAAGACTCCGCACCGAGCTGTTTGAGCATCAGAGAATCTAGGTACGGACCCAAACATTCTGTGACCTTACCAGGAACTCATACGCCAACACATTCAACACGGATATGTATGTATGTTTTTATTACAAAGCCAAAGGACATATCAAAGTATACACAGGGTCATACAAAATAAAAATAACAGTAACATAACAAATATATAAAATTTACAATTGTTCAACGTATTGCCTGATTTTGGTGATCAAGTGACGGGAAAAAAAGAGACATGTTTAGTTAGGGTGAAGAGGAGACATTAAATGTGTATATATAACGTGAGTTCAATAAACCAATAACAGCGTCCTTGATATAATGAGGGTAATGAATTAAAGTAATAAATTAATATGATCATATTAAGTAGTTGCAACTACATAATATTCATAACCACGTTTAGGACTCTCATAACTTGATGTTTCACAAATATGTAATATGATACATGTAGATAATTCATAAGCACTAATGTTAGAATCCCGTACCCTGAGGAGGAGATTACAAGCATGTGCGTGTTATGCACTCAGTCTTCAACCCGGTGTTTAATTACATAGACCGAACAATCATCAGACACATTGGGATCGGACGAAGAGTTATTAATAGATTCACACTTTACCTTCCAAGTGAGGGGGGGGGGGGGGGACCCAACCTTTGAGCATCTGGATTTTGTATGTATTGATATCTTTTCCATTCGATAATTACGAGGCTATATATGAAAAAATGTAACAATATTTAAGAATTATGCTTGCTCTGTGACCGAATGGCACAATCTGTTATAAATTAGCAATGTTTCTTTATTCATGAATGGTATTCGAATCTAGTTATCACAACCCCATGATGATTGGCTCGTTGGGTCTTTGTAGGCTCGTTGGTCTTGTTGTGGCTGTTGGTCTTGTTGTTAGCGATATCTGGCTTCCAATGCAGAAGGTCAGGAGTCGATTCCCGTACAAAGCAGAAGTTTTTAAATTCTGATTTGGACTTAAGTCCATTCAGTCTTGTTTAGGAGGTTTTAAACGGTGACTTGCGAGCTCGTCCTAGCAACGAAGCACATATAAACTCATGAGTTGTTCTGAATCGGCCTTGTTGATTCTGGCGTGGATCCGCGGGTTGTTCGCCATGTCCACACCAATGATTGCTATATTTCCTATTACAAATATCGATCTTGGTTGGTTATTCGCTCACTCGTCGATTGCGTCGGGGCCTACAGGGTTGGCTTGGTCGCTTTTGATGAAACTGCCCCCACGGAAAAGCCGTTATATAGGCCGAGAATTGGGGTTTAAAAATAGGTTTGGTGTGGCCACCTCTCGCCTTGACCCCAGGACCTCCACAACCATTCTGTTCCATCCTTGTTGACGGGTTATGTCAACCAAAACGTAGCCTATGTCAATCAGAAGTCGGTCGGAGGACACATGCACAATGGACGAACAGATTAGTAGTGTTGCATGTGACATAATGTAGGCTGTGCTCCCTAACAACGGTGGTGGTTAACACTTACTGTTAGATCGATAAATAAATACATCAGTTAAATATGAACCCACCCCTTTGGACAGCATGGAAAGCTTGGAGCAGTCCCACAGTGCCGCTTCTCGTAAGTCCATCAACCTTTGTTTGTTGTTGTTTGTCGATAAAGACCATGTTACACTTGTTGGCCTAAGGGAATTTTATTTATCCCCCTAAAGAAATTCCCCTTAGGCCAACAAACCTTGTTTGTGTAAATTCAATTATACAATGCAGGGTGTTGGCCTTAGCGGAATACGTAAATTCCCCTTAAGCCAACAACGCTTCCTGTAACATGGTTGTTATCGACAGGAAGAAACGATGGCATTTGCGGGGGGGGGGAGGTTGATGGCCTTACGGGAAGCGGCACTGTGGGAAGACACCGAAGGCTTGTAGCACGTTGCGTCTAAGTGGTGGCGGTGCCGGGAATGCTTACCACTTATAAGCGGTTCGCTCTTATATCTGCATTCCACATTATGGAGACGCCGGACCATTAGATTTCAAACTTTCTGGGAGATGACACTCCCCTATTTTTCCAAGTTCACCGAAAACATTCTGGATCATTCTTGTTGAAGGACAATGTCAATAAAAACAACGCGTGTCAATCGGACGTCGAGTTCGCTAATTAACTGAGACACGAACAAACTGACGGACTAAACACTTGTTTGTAAGGATTGTAGCGGGGGGGGGGGGGGGGTGGATTCGTAGGGTACACATCAGAGCCAACCGATGTGACCCTCTTCAGGTGACTCACTTGGTATATTGGAGTTCAGGATAATTATTGTTAAGGCAGGGCCGTTTAAGAGGACTCAATCCCTTGCATTCGCATTTACGATTGAGGAAACCCTCGTAAAAAATCTTAATTCGGGATTGCCGGTCTTGTCGACGGGATTCGAACCCGGGACCTCCCGAATCAGAGTCTCGTGTTTAACGCTCGAGCCAACACTGTCGGTGAATGTGTACAGAAAAGCGATGGTTATTATGTGAGCTTCACTTCCTAATAGCCTGCACGCAATATTGACTTAAAGAGAGGTATCACACTAAAAGGTGACAACATAGCAGGCTATTACAAGTCTTGTTTTGTAGCAAGTTTAGTTAAAAACGATACGGTAAACTACATACATGATACAAGGTCATGTTCACCATCACCAATCGTTAACCATCCTAAAGAGCTTACGAGTATGTACGTTTAAATTTATTTTGTTATTATTATCTTAAATTATGTAGCAATAATATTGTAATAGTGCAGTTTTAACGGAGATAACTTATAATTGAATGCACCGTGATCTGTTTGCTCATGAGTTTAACATAAGAAAGATTGCTAAGCTTTATACTATCTGAACAAATCAAATTTAATTAAGCCTCTGAAATGTTCTTTACATACAAGTAGATAATCATTCACATAATTTTTTTTGAACACATGTTGTGAAATTAATTGCAACTCTATCTTAATTATTACTATTCATCACAAGTGCTTAAAGTAACTGGAGCTATCATATTTAATAACCCTGTCATGTGCGAGAACCGGACAGTCTGGGTTCGATATCCGGTTAGATCACAATTTGTGATTAAAATAGTTTGAAATCAGATTTGTATTGGTACCAGGCATATGCTATAATCAGTGTTCATTTATTTGACACAAATAGAGCATTTTACATCATGCAAAATAAAACAACAAAACAACGCTATGACATAAACATTAAATTAAACATATTATGAGATAACATTTAACCATTCGTCACCGTCATCATGCACATGTAGAATATTATAAAAAAATGTATTAAACTTAAAAGCTAGTAAGCCCAATTAAGGTTTGAAAGAGGTTTGATTCAGTTAAAGATCACGTAGTTCTTCTTCTTCTTCTTCTTCTTCTTCTTCTTCTTCTTCTTCTTCTTCTTCTTCTTTTCTTCTTCTTCTTCTTCTTCTTCTTCTTCTTCTTCTTCTTCTTTTTCTTCTTTCTTTCTTCTTCTTCTTCTTCTTCGATCTGTGGATTAAGAAGCTTTGCTCACTCTATTAGGCACATCAGTATACAAGTCTTGTTATAAATCAAGTAATTGGATGAGCGTAGCGAGCGAAGCGAGCGAAGCGAAGATTCCATTCTACTACACTGGAGAAAAAAATCCGGTTTTTTTTTTTTTTTCTTTTTTTTTATCTGTTTGTATTTTGTGTGTCTGTGAACACGATTCCGGCTAAACCGATACTCCAATTGTGACGAAATTTTCTGGAGACCTTTCAAATCTCTAAACTTAGAACTGCACGATTCGAAATATCAATCGAAAAATTATTTCTCATGGAAATTGCAATTTTACGATTTTTTCCGATTTTCTTGTTTTTTTTCTGTTTGTGTTTTTGTGTGTTTGTTAACACGATTCCGGCTAAACCGATACTCCAATTGCGAAGAAATTTTCTGGAGGCATTCGAAATCTCTGAATTTAAAACTCCTACGTTTTGAGCGCAATCGAAAGATTATTTCTCATAAAAATCGCAATTTTACGATTTTTTTGGCGTTTTCTTATTTTTCTGTTTGTATTTTTGTGTATTTGTTAACACGATTCCAGCTAAACCAAAACTTTAATTGCTATGAAATTTATGGAGACCTTAAAATTTTTGAACTTAGAAACTGCCACGTTTTTGAGCGCAATCAAAAAATTATTCTCATTAAAATCGTATCTTTTTTTTCGATTTCTAAAACATTTCTTCGACTTATAAAAACCTTCATACTTTATTCGGTTGTAATGATTTTTTCACAGAACCTAAATTTCACGAATTAATATATTCGTGTGAAATTTGAGCGCAATCAAAAAATTATTTCTTATGAAAATCGCAATTTTACGATTTTTTTAATTTTTAAAACATTCTTCGACTTATAACACCTACATGTTTTATCCGATTTTAATGATTTTTTCACAGAACCTTAATTTTATGAATTAATATATTCGTGTGAAATTTAAGCGCAATCAAACAATTATTTATTTTAATAATTGCAATTTTACGATTTGGCTTTTACAATTTCATTATTTTGTTCAAGTGAAAGGGTTTCAGATTAAAAAACAATACATCTTTACATCTGTCAGACGGATTTAAATTTTTGTTTTGTTTGTTAAATATGATTTCTTTCCTATGCATTGTTGGAAAATGTATGTTTTTGTAACAAATCTATATTTTCCCATACTTTAATTAAAAAACTATAAATTTCATCAAAAAAGTGTAACTTGAATTTGTAGAATAAGCTTGTGAGCATATTAAAAAATAAATTATCCGTTTATCTTAAAAACTGTAGAAGAAGTAGGAAAAAATGTATAGCAAATGTGATAGAATAAAAGTTTTGAGATAATAGCATTTAAAGTTTATTTATGTTGTTATTTGGTAAATTTGAGTATAACATAGCCTAGAGGTTCCGTTATTTATTTTACCTGAATTCACTGAGCATTATAACCTGTTAATCTAGGCTTCTTTAAAATTGACTAAAATTGTTATGAATAACACAGCCCTAGATCAGACCTATAATATCAGTACCGGTAAGCAATTTTTCCATGCAAAATAGCATGCAGCGCTCAAGAAAGAAATTAATTTTATGATTTTAACATTATATCAGCATAAAATAAATTTATGTCGTCAATAAAAATAAAAAGTAAAATTAAAAAACAATTAAAACAATATTAATGCAAAATTGCTGGTTTTTCATACATTTTCAGTGAATCATTTCCTTAAACAATTACGCTCATCCAATAACGCGCCTGAAAAAGCGTTTGCGAAGCTTCCTAGTATTATTAAATGCATGTGTGATAATTAAGATCTACGAAAGATGTCGGGTTTTATGTGAGTTTGTGATGGAGAAATTGTTTTAAGGAAAACAATTTTTTTAGATCATTCTAGGTTAATACTAATAATACAATATTTTCATATTTTTGTGGGAAACCGGCCTATCCCCTCTTCATGTGACTGACTAGGTACATTAAAGTAAGGACAATTTGTAAAGAGATGTCCGAGGGCGGTCTAAGAGAACTCAATCCCTTGCATCCGAATTTACCACTGAGGAAAACATTGGAAAACTTCAGTCAGGATTGCCGGTCTCGACGGGATTTTCATCCGGAACTTCTCGAATCAGAGTCGCGCGCTTAGCAAGATTAATAATGGCATAAATAGTATTATAAGTTTCGTAGCAAGCCAAATATACATTGATTTAAAAAAAAATCATGAGTGACTGAATCAATATGTATCTAAACCATTGAATGGCACAGTCATTGACATCACGGTTCAGTAACGGGTCAACTCTAGGTCAAAACTCTAGGTCAAAACCCCGGTTGGGCAGTTTTTACTTTTAATTAGAATCAACATTTATCAATCTACTTGTCAATGAACAATGAGTACAGAAACCCCAGCAAAAACATAGCTACACGAATTTATATTGTTCAAAAATTTCTTACGAAAAACTAACCCAAATAGATAGTTATACATTTTTCATTGGACTTTGAAGTACGTAATTATCTATGAGGAAGTTATAAATATTTATTAGAAGGATGCGACTATGTGACTGGATTATTGATGCCCCAATAAAAAGCAATTTGAATGTCAAGTGCGTTTAGCAATGATAGTCGTCCTAACGTATGGCACATGTGGAATGGGCGGTGACCTAGATGGGTCCATCGCAAGACGTTTAAATCGATCCACAAACCTAAATTTGCGATGAATTAAAGGCGAACAAACCCGTTCCAAGATTCTTAATTTATCGACAAGATATTCATGTATGGCCTCACAACATTCTTAATTTATCGTTCTTTAAGAGTATCAATGTACAAACTTGCCTCCTCTCGGAATTGATAATCTGCCTTCTTGCTAGTATATCAAGTATGTTTTGCTGCTTGTACCTTAAATTTAAGGCCATTCTTAAGGATGACTTAATTCTTGCGATTTTTTAACGGGTTTATATTAAAAGTACATTCACCTTTTTGAACAAAACTAAGGTTTAATTCGGTAATATACTTTAATCAGTCAATTTATGACTTAACTACCTTATTTAAAAACGAGGCCGATGTTAAATTGATCGTTAATATCTAGTTGGCCTGCAAAGATCAGTTCTGTTTACTGAGTGGGTAGACAATAAATAAATACATGATATTATTTATATACTCAATTTCAATAAACGTTCCGATAATATACTTATATTAAATATATAAAATTAAGATAATATATATTAAAATTAAAATTAATTGGTGGGAACATTTCGCCGTGACGAATATATTTAGTTGTAATATTCCGGGCCTCGAGAAAGCCAAAATTTTAAATTATATTAATAATAATCGTACACTAATTACGAGCGACGTCAAGTTAAGTAATAAACAATTAAATAATTTGTTATTGTTTAAGAACTTTTAAACTTACGAGAAACATGCAACATGGAATGAATAAACAGGTGTATATGGATTGACTAATAACACGTAATAACACTGTTTTTGAAATGCGACGTTTCAACCATTATATACACTTGTATTTCACTGATAATAACTTATAAATTGTGAGTTATTATTTAATTTTCTAAATTTTCAATATAATTATCGTTAATTTGATTCACTAGAACTTCGGCTACATATCCAGTCTGAATAATCACTGTTGTCAATAAGTTACATCTCGAAACCTGACGAATTAGATCCTCTTGCGCTATCGCTAAGCCTCTCTTGTCGACTTCAATCAATACAATGTCAATTAACCCATGTTTTCACCTCTACAAAGAGAACCACTTTTTCTTCTCCAAAGGATCAGTGATGAAACTAATTGGCAGTATTCAGCCTTCTTCTTAATCATCATCCTACCATGATTGTGCATTTTAGTGAAATTTGCACGAACCTGTTACACAACAGTACCCATCACTGTTCCCAAACAGGTTTGCCTCCAATGATTCAACAAAAATAAACACAGTTCGTTGCCAGATATAATGATTCAGACAAATAAAACGTGTACATAATAGCATTGCAATTGCACCCAACTAGGTATTATGCTATGAAACTGTGTTACGTTCAAGCAATTAGTGGATGATAGCATGCCGAGTTGAGATTTGAAAGTAGTTATTTTCGTTTGTAGAATGCAACAATTTGACTCGTAGAATGCACAAGAAACTCAA
Organism: Sweltsa coloradensis; assembly: GCA_024449915.1. Classification (NCBI taxonomy): domain Eukaryota; kingdom Metazoa; phylum Arthropoda; class Insecta; order Plecoptera; family Chloroperlidae; genus Sweltsa; species Sweltsa coloradensis. The sequence continues at coordinate 26,416 of JAMZAV010002591.1, forward strand.
TACGTCATCAACTTTACTTCTTGAATATCCACGTCGATTGTGGTCTATAAGGGCGCTTATTATGTGTTGTCATGAATTACTATGTACATTATATTGTCATGCTAATTCGAATTTAAAACAATAACAACTTATTTATAAATAAAACTTGAAACTTAAAAAATTCGTAAATTAAGAATGTTAAAACTTATGGAAAGCATTGTAATATCTTAAGTATTTAAATTTATTTTGCTTGTCGTTAATATTTATATCTACCTCAGTAGACGTTTAGAAATTCACAACTCTAATCGAATTATTTTCTTAAAGTAACGTTGATGATTTTTTTGGTAGGGTGGTGTGTTTTGTGATATATTGGACGACGTTGTACTTTTGAGAAGGTTATCACGTACACTTACTTGTCAAATGATAAACATGGGGAAATGACTAATAAGTATGCCAAAAAAACGTTTGGAGGGTACTAGAATTTTTTTGCAAACTACTTTTCGCACTCCAGAGTTGTAAATTCATCGAACAACAATTACTACATTATGAGCATGTAATATCAAGGAAATGTTTAATCACAACTTTTGGATTACGAGAGGAGGTCGAAATGCATTTTTTACAGTTGTCAATACAATAATTCAAATAATATATATAAAGCATGGAGTGCTGTTATGGATGGAATATATTAGTGAGTATAACTACAGCATTATTTATCTTTGGGAGGAACTGAACTCTTCAAATCAACGTTAGAAATGTTCAAAAGATATGGTAGTTGTTACTCAAAAAGTAAAACAGAATAACGCTATATTAATTTGTATTAAATACGTTTAAAAGCAAGTAATAAAAACAACGTTCCATAGCCAAGGTCAGAGAAACTAGTTGATATAGCTAATTACATTCTAAGCCCACCCAAACGTGCGCATGACATCTTTACATACTCTAATTTAGTCACATGAATATACATAGACATTCAGTATAACGAATTACTTTTTTTTCTTTGAATCAGGTGCAGTCGCAACGGGAGAAAGTAGGCTAACACTCCCGACTTGAAATATTTTTTGCTTACTAATATTATATTTCACTCTTTAATTCAGGTTTGTAAAGATGGCTGGTGTACCGTATCTTGCAGGCAACTGTAACTGACCTTCAGTAGTATCGCAGCGTTCGACCGAAGAGCTAGCATGGGTCTAACATCGCGTTTCCGCATCGCCGCGACCATCGTGGCAACATGGCTGGTCTGCACCACCATAGCCCAGACTCAACTCAAAACACAACCCAACCCAACATCAACACTCCAAAGAAACGCAAAGAACTTAAACTATTTTGAAAGTCGATTTCAAACGCCCGAATACTGGGCATACGCCACTGATGTAGTACAAAAGAATGATATCAAACGAGAATCATCTTCAACTGTGACAGAACATTCAGACATTCTCTCGGGAGACCAGTTTGTCAGTTTAACGGAATCTGAACAATTAGAACAATACCCAACCGGGAGTGAGCTAGGAACTAACGTAAAAGAATTCAAACCGATTTATCGGTCAGACAGTTCTCCAGAACCAATAGGTTATCCCACTGGAGAAGCTCCATATGTACAAAGTTATCCTTCAGGAAGTGACCATCATTCACACGTAGAAGAATTCAAGCCCATAGCCCCAGTGACGAGTGCTTATTCGGAAAGACGTGTTTTAAATGTAGCAGAACAATCGCATTTGACTTATTCAAATGATGATTTTGTTTCTAGACTAGAGCGTAGTTGCCAAGCAAAGAGTTCTTATGCTTGTGCTCAGAAGATGATTGTGAAGGTGATTGACAGCGCCCTGAGCAAGGACAGCTTCGAGCTCATCAGCGGAGTGACGCTAGTGAGGAACCGTGGGTCGAGGAGGGTGGACGAAGACAGTGCTAGTGACGCCACGGACATTGGGGACTACATCGTCAGGAGGGTGGCGAACTTTGCTCAGAATCATGTGTTGAGGGTTGATCTCACGCCCATTACGTCGACAGCAAGAAATGCGCGTTTTTTGTTTGGATTATTAAGGCCTAAATGGCTTGACATCTTCAATCCCAGTAAGTACGAGAATGTTCACACAAATATATTAACTGGTTTATGGTTGCATGTTTGTAGGTCGAACTAACCGTTTCTATAGACTGTTTCATCTATGTATACACGAACTATTACGATCATCACATTCATAAATTTGCCATTATCTTCAGAAATCATACTAGAAACTTTACACTCAACATACCATCTGTCTCAAATCAACATAATTTTGTTCGTTAATTCATCAAACACGTGGGCTTGATATCAACGAGATGTCTGGCTTCACAAGTATGACGATCACTTTAGATACAAATACTTTCACAGTTTGATCAATTAAGATATTACGGTCGTGAAACTTTGTTAATTTGCTCTAATGTGTTAACAATTAACAGTAAAATCGCACTCTAACATCAGTTATCTAGTTAATTACTCTCAGTTTCCTTAAGTTGTCAAGTGCAACTATATTTGTCGCGATGATTTGTCATGCTTTCTTCTTCTAACTGTATGATCAAATGTATCTCGGGAGTTGTATTTGCTATCTACACTTAAGGAGAAGCTACTTTGAACTACGTACTGCCTTTCTTGCGCTACTTAGTTCGTCAGTCAGCACAAACAAAATAGGCCTACACTTTAACAAGCAGGAAAAGTTAAAAACTGTCGTTAAGCGAGGAAAAATGTCGGACTAATTACACACTAGCTAGGCCGTGAATTATGCCCCACGCATTATTTACTTCACGGATGTGACTTTGAATATTTAAACTTTGTTACTTGCCTTAATTGTTAACATTGCTTTAACAAATAAATAGCTAAATAGTGTGATCGAAAAATAAATTCAAGTTCATCATTAAATATACAAGTCAATCACATCATTATAATTTAATGAACATGTAAAATTAGGCCTACATATTTTCAATCACAGTCGACTTATATACACATTTAATATAAACACGCTTGCATGTTTTTTGGGATACATATTCGTTTTAATAAAGTGTAGTGTAATAGTGTGGTGGTGATGGATTATATACTGAGGGAATGCAAACCTAGCTAACCCAACCTAAAATTCACTTCATGCTTACTAACAAACCCTTTTTTATTAGCATGCGCTAATTTCTATTTTCTGTTTGCAGCAGAGACTGGAAAAACTGGCACGTTTATGACCGGCTTTGGTTTGGGTTTTTTTGGCTTTGGGTCTCAAGAAATTTTACTACCCATCTTCATCGCTGCCAATAGTAAAGTCGGTGCTGATAGCCATGTTCCTCCCGAGCTCTTGGGTGGCTTGGGCAACTAGTCGGTAAAGGGGTGTCCACGTTTGCCCAGACTTCTGGTGGCCTGTCTGGAGGCTTGTCTGGTGGAGGGCTGCACGGCGAGGCTACAAACCTATTGAAGATTTTGAGTTCAAAGACCAGAATGACCTAGCGGACAATCAGGATACGAAGACGGCCGACTCTAAATATTCCTATTCTTTCAATTATCCAGATGCGCCGTACGCTGGGAACTATCAACCAGTGGGGACGCTCCCAGCAGCCTCGATCTACGTACCAGGGAACAACAGGTATGCATAGAATCAACTCTCTTATGACTTCACCCGCTAAACTCAAAAAAATATTCTATCAAGCTAACAAGTAATGAATAATTAGCAATTAACATAAAAATTAATGGGTCCACCATGACTCGATTTTTTTTTGGCAAACTTTCTATTTTTTGAGCTAGGTCCCATCGGCAAAAATTTCCCATAAGATATAACATGGGGCGATCTTTATGCCCCGTGACCTTGGAGGATTTTGATCCAAAAAACATTGGCCATTATTGAGTACTCTACAGCCTTTTCTGTAAATTCTCTTTATTTTGTTTTGAAATTTGGACAAGTGGTTCGGTCAAAATATGCTGATTACCAAGAAGGGGTGTGATTTTGGAATGCATATTTTTGCGTGTTTGAGTGAATATTTGTGCCCAGTTTCAAGATACGATGCTATAAAGGGCCATATTGTGGTGGAACAAAAAAGACACAGGTTAAAGCCGATTTAAGAAATTTCCAAAACACCAATTTTCGAAAATGTCTTGATTTAAGAAAATTGAAAAATTCTTGTAAAATCACAGTTACAAAATATAATTTTTTAAACTGTCATTTTAGTGTATATTATCTATAGATTTATTTGGTAAAAATAATTTTTTTGATGTAATAGCCCCTTAAGTATTCACATAAAAAATTGGGCGCGTGCTTCGATCTTCCGGGTTTTAAATTTTGAGTCAATCAATATCCCCCCTAGTGGGGTTAAACACAAAGAAAACCCTTATTTTCGTTCAGGCCTGAATTCATGAAAAAATAAATATCCTCTGCAGAGCGCTCACCTTGCCCCTACTCACTTCTCGGTCTTTTTATTAAAAATAATCACACTTACAACCCTAAATTATTGAATGATCAACGTTTACAACTCTCTACAAGAATCGGGAAATTGGTTCTCATTGGCGAGGTGAGCCTTAACAAAGGAACTTCTTCATGTTTAATTTTTTTTGGCCCTCCCAAAAGAAATAAATTTCGATTTTGAGATTTATTTGGGGTTTTATGTAGAATCTTGGTTTCAAGGGGGGTACTTTTCATGAGAAAAGGGGTAGGAAATGCAAGCTAAGGGTTTGTGTTTTTGAGGGGAAAAAAATATACTGCCATACATCTTATCAATGGTTGCATGGGATTTATGAAAATAATCGAGTGACTTTCTAAGCAGATTGTAATGCATTAAAGCGATATTCGTAAAGATGGGATGAGAAGACATTCGCAGCATTGATCTACTAACTTATGTGAATTGGGGGGGAAAGGGGGTTTTGTTTTTTGGGAAGAGTACGTAGATGGGGGCCCTGGGAATTATGTTACTACCAAAATATTATATTACGGTGTTTAAGGAAGCAACAGTCGCTATCCGTACAAATGTAAAATATGATTTTTCATAATGATTTGTTTTGGAAAATATGATTTTTCATAATGATTTCCACATAATGACACTTTTTTACCCTAACAGATTAGTGAAGTGTTTATTAGCATTTAAACAAGTAAATACTATCCGAATACAACTGAATAAGACATTGTTGCATCTAGCGTAATAATCTACTTTGTTCAATGAAGCCTAGATACTTCTTATTGCTTTGTTATATCGTTAATGCCTTTCAAATATCAGCTACCTTTAAATTTATATTTAAAACAAATTATGTAATCAAACATAACCTAGTCTCATTACTTAATATATAACTACATTCGTGTTTTAATTCTGTGTACACAAGGAAATCAGGTTCTTGAGAAAAGGGATGTTCAAACCAAACGTGACTCGAATAACTTAATAACAGAAATCAGGTTTCTGAATTATTCATTACACTAAGTTGGCTCAAGTTCGGAGAGTACCTCAGAATCATACCAATCGCGTGCGAAATTAAGTCGAATCTTCAAGAATGCTTTCCAAGCTTCCGGTTTGTATATTTTCGTTATCAAGTTAATTATTTTGACAAATTTGAGGTTAGGCCTATACATAATTTGCTAGTTAAGTTTTCTCAAAACTATTCGCATTCAGTATTTTTATTTTTATTTCAACTACACATGTATAAATTACTTACAAAATACAAACACATTGCTGGCGGTAAGACTGGAGCAAGCCTTATACCATGATGTACACTACAATTTACCACTTACCAGCTACCATCAACCATACTGCCAAGAATTCCTAAGACATAATTCAAGTTGATTCAGTGTTGCAATTTACATTTACCTTCTCATGACACCAATTTCAATGTCGAGACATAAAATGACGATGTGCAACGTCATTAAAATTTGATTGATTGGTTCCGATGACATAATTCATGAGTTTAAATTACCCCTGCCGTGACGAGTATTCCATGGCGGCCTGTTTGACAGGACGGGCCGTGTGGTAAGCAAAGTGTCCAAGTATCTAGGTTAGGCACATACCCTCTTGAGACGCACACAGGAAAGACTCCGCACCGAGCTGTTTGATCAGCAGAGAATCTAGGGTACGACCCAACATTCTGTGACTTACCAGGAACCATCACGCCAAACACATTCAACACGGATATGTATGTATGTTTTTATTACAAAGCCAAAGGACATATTCAAAGTATACATAAGGGACATACAAAGCAAATATAACAGGAACATAACAAAATTTATAAAAATTACAATTTGTCAACGTTATTGATAATTTTGGTAATCAAGTGAAGGAAAAAAAGAGGACATTTTTAGTTAGGGTGAAGAGGAGAAATTAAATTGTAAAAACGTGAGTTCAATAACCTAATATACAGCGTCCTTGATATAATGAGGGTAATGAATTAAAGTAATAATTAATATTGATCATATTAAGTAGTGCAACTACATAATATCATAACACGTTTAGAATCTCATAACTTGATGTTTCACAAATATGTAATATGATACATGTATGAGTAATTTCATAATGCACTAATGTTATAATCCCGTACCCTGAGGTGAGATTCCCAGCATGTGCGTGTTATGCACTCAGTCTTCACCCGGATGTTAATACATAGACGAACAATCATCAGACACATTTGTATGGACGAAGATTATTAATTAGATTCACACTTTACCTTCCAAGTGAGAAGAGCATCTGGATTTTTGTATGTATTGATATCTTTTCCATTTCGATTAATTACGAGGCTTATATATGAAAAAATGTACCATATTTAATAATTATTGTTTGCTCTGTGACCAATGGCAAATCTGTTATAAAGTTAGCAATGTTTCTTTATTCATGAATGGATTCGAATCTAGTTATCACAACACATGATTGATTGGCTCGTTGGTCTTGTGTGGCTCGTTGGTCTTGTGTGGCTCGTTGGTCTTGTTGTTAGCGTATCTGCTTCCAATGCAGAAGGTCCAGGGTTCGATTCCCGTCAAAGTCAGAAGTTTTTTAACTTCTGATTTGGACTTAAGTCCATCAGTTCTTGTCTTAGGAGTTTGTAAACGGTGACTTTGGAGCCGTCCTAGCAACGAAGCACATAATAAATTCAGAGTTGTTCTGAATCGGCCTTGTTGATTCTGGCGTGGATCCGCGGGTGTTCGCACTGTCCACACCACTGATTGCTATATTTCCTATTACAAATATCGATCTTTGGTTGGTTATCGCTCACTCGTCGATTGCGTCGGGGCCTACAGGGTTGGCTTGGTCGCTTTGATTAACTGTCCCCCACTGAAAATCAGTTATATAACTGAGTGGGTAGACTCTAAATACAATTTATTTATTTTATTTATTTATTAAATATAGTAGGATTATCAACTGTAGGAATTGTACCAAGTTTAAAAAATCAGTTGTGTCGATAGAATGCCAATCGGCTGGAGTATTGAGTGTTGGTATAGAATCCAACAGTTTACCTGCAAGGTGTGACAGAAACTGACCCATTTCATAACATGTAGACGCAAACTCCTTGAGAAGAAACGTCTCGCGGTTTTGTGTTTTGTGTATATTATTCGATTTATTAATTAATTTGTTTTACGTCTATCCTATTCAGTTAAAAAAAACATTTACAGAGTAGCACGACTAAATAAATCTAATTACATAAATGCAGACACAATAATGAACTATAAACTAGTAAAGTTTGAAATATTTGTAAGTATAACAACAACACATTAATTAACACACAAATTTTGGTAACAAAATCAAAATCGATATAAAATAAAATTCCAAATATAAAAAAGGAAAAATGTAGACAAGAAAAAAGGAAAGGAAAGGAAAGGAAAGGAAAGAAAGGAAAGAAGGGAAAGGAAAGGAAAGGAAAGGAAAGGAAAGAAAGGAAAGGAAAGGAAAGGAAAAGGAAAGGAAAGGAAAGGAAAGGAAAGGAAAGAAAAGAAAAGAAAAGAAAAGAAAAGAAAAGAAAAGAAAAGAAAAGAAAAGAAAAGAAAAAAAATCCAAAACGAAAAACAAGAAACGAAAAGAAACAAACTGATTTATTAGATGATCCCCTCAAACGAATATGAGATTTGCCAAAAATCAGGAACGTCAAATGAGGGGAAAAAACGAACCGTCGTGAAGAAACCACCGAACGTGAATCTTAATTCTTGTGTTCAAATCTTGATTGAGATTTTGACTAATATATTATTATATCAGACATTATTGAAAATTGAATAAGTCAAAAACTGACACGGCAATGATACAAGACACCTAAACTCAAGTTGTGGCTCCACCCGTGGACGGCAACCAGACAATCTAGGCAGAAAAATATAATTGAAAATACCTTGTTAGACGAGTGAGCGCAGCGAAACGAAGTCTTTATAACGATACTAGATCGGCCCTTGTCGTGATTAATTGTGTCTGTCTGTTTGTCCGGTCATACGGCCGAACGGCCAATAGATTGAGCTGAAATTTAAACAGACACCGTGACCAGGTAACTTAGAACTGCTAATAAAATGAACAAACTCCATTTCGATTTAAACTGAAAAAAAACGTCGTTTGTCTCAAGAGCTAGGATGTAACTCGTTTGTCTCAATGGATAGGGATGTAAAGTCGAGTTCAATGAGGGATGTAAACGTTATGTCTCAAGAGCAGGGATGTAAACGTGTTGTCTCAATGATCTAGGGATGTAAACGTCGATTGTCTCAATGAGTCAGGGATGTAAAATTAATGTCGATCGTTTTAATGAATAGGATTATAAACATTGTTTAAATGATTAAGCGTTTCAAGTTTATCCAACTCCATGAATTATTCTGCAGTGAATACCCTGGATTTATTCAATATATTAAAAAGATCGCTCTCGCAATTAATAACATAAAAACGTATTGAGAATCTACCCACTCAGTCATATAACTGATTTTCAGTGGGGGAGATTAAACCAAAACGACCAAGGCAACTTTGTAAGCCCCGACGCAATCGACGAGTGTACGATAACAATTATTGTTAGTTACAAACCAATAATCGATATTATTTTAATTTGAAATATAGCAATCAGCGGTATGGACAGTGCGAAAACCCGCGGATCTACGCCAGAATCAACAAGGCTGATTCAGAACAACTTTGAATTAATTATGTGCCTCGTTGCTAGGACAATAAATAGATATAATTATTTATAGTAAAATTATTCTTTTAGTTTTCATTTTGCCAAAGCGTCAGTTGATCTGTGAGAAACTATATTTGTGGTGATTTTTTTTGTAAATATTATGACCGTGTCATTCCAATCAATTGAATGTTATTTGAATGCACTGAAAATGACAAGTAGAAACAGATTTTATGTCGGCTTCAACCTATTGCAGTTGCAATGAATGAGGAAGTTTAATACATATCGAATTTTTATCCAACTCTCTGCACAAATTTGGCAGTGAACATTGGAACTACAGTCTTATTATGTTTTTAATTGGCACTGGTACCTATCCAAAATGAGAAGTAAAGCTATTTAAAAACTATTAGCTAAAGAAGGAAACGATTTGACCTGTTTTGATCCGTGTTGATGGAGGTGCCGGGTTATAAAATCTTCTTATGAGTGAGGCTACCGCCGTCCTCCTAGCCCTAGGGTCACCCAAATCATTCTGTATCATCCTTGTTGTGGAAATACCTATAAACGCATCTCATTTGCGGTTTTTATCGTGAGCCGTGAGCCGTGACGTACGCACTGACGTACAACAAAGTGAAGGATATTAGGGAATTTCATTCACTGATTATTGTAGATGTGTCCACTTCAATCGATTGCATTTCTTGGACTCAAAGTTGCCTTTCTTGATTGACACTTAAATGAATTGAAGAAGAAAGTATAAGACAAGGTACTAACAATTTCTACTAATTGCCTTTACACTGAATGTATTCAGAAGTCTAATGATTGCACATCGAAAACATTTCAATTTACTTTCAACTCTGGTTGCAGTTTTATTTTATTTAACGTCTATCCTACACAGTTAATTAAAAACTGATTTACAAATGAGGACAACAGTGAGGGAGAACTTGATTAAAAAGATGATTGAAGAGGTGCAATTTTAATCGCCTGTGATTAACTTACACGTACCTGTACATACATTTCAAAAAAACCGGTAACGGGAGTACCCAAAAAAAGGGAAAGTAAATCTACTTGTATAACATATTATCGAAGAACCATTTCATATAAAATTCTGTAGTGTATAGGGCATTGCAATCGGTGTAGGTGCCGAGTACTGAATCCTAGCCACACACCCTTGATCCCAACCCAAGCAGGGCGGCCAAATTTATTCTTTATCATCTTTGTTGAAGGTCAATGTCAACAATAACTCATATCAATCGGTAGTGGAGTCGGTTAATTGTCTTGAGTCGTGACACACACACACACACGGATAGACAGACGGACAAGCAGACAGAAAAGTTATGATTATAGGAGAGCTTTTCTCCTTAATTTGCGGTTCAATTTATAGTATTACTTATATTACAATTAAGTTATAATTATTAATATAATTAATTATACGTAGAATAATAAAAATTATATTTTAAAAAATTTATAATTTAAATTTTAAAAATATAAGAAGAATAAGTTTTAAATGTTTTTCACTTTTATTTCAACTTCGTTTTAATGAGCAAGTGAAGTTAGTTATGACACTATAATTTAAAATACTTTTTGGTATTAATTCTTTAAACCTCGATTATAAACAATTCCCTCTACTTGGGCCCTATCGGTTTAAGATTAATAATCAAATACAGAAAGAGAAACAATATTTCTTACTCTAAATCGTCGTACTGTAAAGTGATTAGTCTTTAATGATACATTTCTAACAAATTAACTCCGATAAATTATCCAATTTCCTCCTCGCAATGCAATTGCCAGGCGTTGAGCGTTATGAATCAGGGCCAAGGCCGCTAGGCTAGCTCAGCTCGTGTTTACTAGTTCTCGTCGGGACGCGGGATCAGATCTTCTCAACCGTTACCTTCCCACACCAATACAAATAGTGTGAGTTACACAGACCGGGACCGAACCTACAGAGGAGATGAAAAACTACTAATCTACTGTAACGGACCAGCTGAAAATTGTGGCGTTGCTAGGAATGCCAATGAGCTGTTTTAAAATACACTCCCCAACAAAAAACAATTTACACCCCACCCCTGCAGTAACAATAAATACTTCTTATTAATACTAATATTTGTAAATAGTTCTATTCGGGTTTTCACCTTGAAAATCAGTTACTGAATAGGATAGACGTTTAACGAGAGAAGTTCGTGTGACAGTCCACAAATAACCAAACAAATTAAAATTTCGTTCTCTGAATTTAATTTGCGGATAAGAAAGAAAATCTCTTGCAATTTTCTACCAGCAATATCTCGAACATACTTTCTATTGACGCTTATAGTAGCCAACACTTGCTGTCAGTTTGGTAAAGCACCCATTTCTTCAAGAAAATGTCTTGGCGGCTCAATTGTAAAATTTGTCGTTAGCAATCTTATATACAATTGAAATTATTTAAATGTATGAGTGATAAAGACAAATTGTAGGTTGCTAGACACTAAAATGTGAATGGGGCAATGCCCTCTTTTAGCAACCTATAACACATCAATGTGTTAAAACAATAAATAAATAAAATAAAATAAAATACTTAATATTACACTATAAACGGTGAGCAGTGCTAAACGTATAAAGAAATGTCGTTGATATTTTCTTCGTAACCGTGAACGGATCAAAACTCTCCAGTTCCATTCCACATTGAATCGTCTCAATAACCCTTGTTGCACTTGCGAATGGATAATTGGGTTAAAGCCCTCCAGCCTAGTGCGAATCTTGGCCGTCTCACTGGGCACAATGGAGATGCCCAATGCTCTTAATTAATATCTCCTCGATTAGGCCCCTAGCCATGTTCGTCTACCACTAAGAAATGTTAAACACCCTTCTAAACAACTTCCATTGCCGACAAATGTAGCACTGAGAAGTCGCTGGTTTGATACCAGCCATGCACCCGCAGTCCTGAATTAAACCGATTTACGATGTTTTCCTCTGTTATATGCGAATAATTGAATTGAATCTTGGTTATTGCCTCCACATAACTACCCGAATATCCTATTTACTCAGTTGCTGAAGGGAGTCATACAGTGTACAACTTTTGTGTAATATTTCGAATTTTGAATATCTTTTTCAATTTTTTTAATGGGTGTGTAGAAAAATGTAAAGAAACACCCATGTTGGCTAACAGCCAACATACGACCGAAAAGGGCTAACCACTAACAATTAAGGTACATAATAGAAGTGATAAGATGAATATAATATTATCAACCCGAACTACTTGAGTTTTTCCGGAGACAATATGTTGTACTCAATCTAATCGAACAGAACATCTAACTTCTAACATCTTAGCTGATCCGCCGTCACCCACACACCCTGACCTAGTAACACTGGTTAGCAGTCTTATCAACTTGTGTTTGCACGGAACCGGCAGAGGAAGTAGGAGCACACGTTCACTTTACGACTTGCCTAATTGGCGGTATCCTCTTTAAATCATTTATCTGACTAACTGCCAGTACTTAGCTGCAGGTAAATACTGTAGTAATACAAAAATGTTTTTATTTTTGAGAAACCGAAAAAAAAACATTTTTCGGAAACCAAAACATGAATGTTTAATAACTGTCTAAAGTCTACAGTAAAAAGAGAATAGAATTCCGCTGAAAACTGAAACAAAACTGACAGACTACTATTTCGGTTTAAAGTTTTTCACGCTCGTTCAAAAAATATCTAAAATTTAATTTATTTAATCTCAACACTTACTTTGACTTTTAATTTGTATTTAATACTTTTACAAATTATCCTGAAGGTGACGAAAACCATTGAATCGGTTCATTCAGATAGTTTACACGATGAGATGATAGTCACTCAAGTTAAGGATCAAACGACAGTCATCAAATACATAAATATTCATATTCTACATCCGTTGCCAAGGTTCAATCCACAGCCCAAGACTTTAATTAAAAACAACCTCGAAATCTAGTTCTTCATTCTGTCATAGACCACGTCATAAAAACTCATATCTCTATGTCTTACATTCAAGTTCAACAAACCCAGTAATCTATCTCCATTAAAAAGAAAGTAGTTCGTAGTTCTCCTGTCAGCCGACTATTATTCAATTCACCTCCACAATAACGCACACACGAAATCCGTGACTCTGCAATATTACTAGCCGGAAGCGGAAGAAGAGCATTACTTTCATAATAATAACTACAGAGGAAACAATCTGGTCTTGTATGATGAGATTCGTGAATCAATGGGCTGTGCTAAGTAGGTCTCCGCCGCTGGTAGCGCCGCCTATCGTCCAGTATCTAGGTTAGCACACACAAGACCGCGCACGCGCACACGCCGAGGATGTTAGCACGTCTTCACGGACATTCCTGCTACTAATCGGGTGAATTGGGATGAATTTGTTATGCATTTGGGTGGTATGAATCTTGTGGCATACTTTTAGCTCGGGTGATTTATGGAACATGTGGTAGTGGGACGTTTAATTGACACACCCATGTGCGTAGGCAGTTGGTTGAATAACCTTTTGAGCGGGGTTTATACGTAATTTGAAACTTTGAATGAAGTGCAATAAAGCAACCGATAGTGCCCCTCCACTCTCTATCGTCACAGCACATGCCCTTGAAACCAAAATTTAAAACTAACAGTATCAATCTTTACCTTGTAAAGAAATCGTGAACAAATTTTGGAAGGTTGTTTCTTACTTTCTTACGTTCATTTTTGAAAAGGCGATTTTTATCTGACGTTATTGTAAACTTGCTCTTTCGCTATTAACATATTTACTACAAATTCATTACAATAATATAAAGCAACCTTTTGCATACAATTTTACTGATCTGCCGTGTTGATTGATAACTTTCTGAAGTGTTTTTAAGAGATTGTAAATCAAATAAAACAAAATAAGATTTCGAGCCTAAAAGTCACAAGCAATGCTTCCGATCACGGCCATCACAATGTCAGGTAGCTAATGATGAAAAAGTACTGGAACTCGAATCATTTAGACAAACTGGCTCCCCTATTAGTTTTTAACTATGGGCCCTTGGTTTTCTTTAATAGCTAGGCAACATTTGGGCTAGGTCAGTTCGGGGGTCGGTGAGTTTAAAAAATTTTTGGTTTTGACAACTGACAAAATATGAAAAGCTAAAAATTGAAACATTGTCACAAAATATGAGGTCCTGAATAACACACTAAAAAATCTTGATTTTCCATGTGCGTGTCATCATTTAATCGTGGAAAAAGGGCTTAAGGGACCATTTTCCCCCTTGCATTAAATTAGAACTCAGTCACTTTTTAGGTTCATCAACCTTACAAAGTTTCAGTACATTTGATATGCATGAAAATGCATGACATCGATTTGTATGGTTAAGAAGGGCGTAAGCGACAATTATGGCGTTGTGGTCTTAACAATGATCGCACTAGTCTCAGATTTGACACGTATTTCAATTTTCGCTTTATACTTAATATCCTTGAAAATTAACAAAGTTTTAAAAAAACACAGTTTTAGTTTATTCGAATTAAGGCTGCGTCAAACCGTTAGGTAATAATGCGAAGGAAAAATCGCATGCTTATAAGTACCAAAACCCGGGGAAGGAGGAGTAAAGGGGGTTTTTCTCACATCGTGGTCGTCATGGCCTTTGTCATCGTTCATGTTGACATGGTTTGTCGTCGGGCGGGGAGCTCGTCAAGGGCAGGGGTAGAGGTCCCCAACGACGACCGCCAGAGGGTTGCTTCTAGTTTCGGGGGGTATACTACCCAACACACTAGCTTATCTTTTCCTTCTTTTACAATAGGGAACTGTCCTTGGTTTCAAATCTTACACGTATTTAGTTAGTAATTTGTAATATTCAATTTAATAAAACATCACAATTAAAATAAACTATAAAAAATAAAATCTGTGTATTCTATGCATGTTCGAAGTTCCTGGGTTTTGATTCCCCCACAAAGACTTAAGTACGCGCTCTTTTGGTTGTGACGTCATCGTGAGGTGAGGAGGGGAAGCTGATTGGCAGAACTGTCAGCCGCTGTCTCGGCGAACCTCATGATGACGTCACGCCCACCTGCAATGGCGCATGGCCGTTTTTTCCCGGGGCGAAAACCCGGTTCAAATTTTTCCTCGCTCACAGTTAGCGCTAATAAAAGCCCGACGCATAAAAAACTTTCTGGTCGGTATTTTAGGTTATAAGTAGGGACATATTCAAATTCGGTAATAAAGGACTGTTCCCCATTAGTAGAGCCATGCTCTGGACCAAATTCTGCCCCGGGCCCCGACGGGGACAGAAACACGAAATATAGTACCCATTGATTTTGTATCGTAAACATATTGTTCATGTTGCGGGACTGTTGACTACACGTAGTCAAAATTGACCAACATGCAGCCTTAAGTTTAGTTTACGATGGCTATTTTAACAGTGTAGTGACTAGATAATGGGTTTTATCGAGAAGAAGATAAAGATAATTCTCCAAAAGTATCTAGATAAGAAAAAGAGATAAAGCGTAGAAATTATTTTTATTTAAAAGTAAGAGATAAAAATAATTATCAGATAAATTTTTTAAGATAAAAGATAATTTTTATTGAGATTGACGTTTTTGTAAACTATCTAGGGCGACGGTCGTCGCCGGCAGACAAGCGAATACGGCTGCTAGGCGACACCGAAATCCGGCCCTATATACACCTACCAGAGTTGGGGGGTTTCAGCTATCTGCACACGCCGCCCGAAAGAGTTACAATCTTGAAATCGGTATATGACCTGGTATGTGGTCCATGACAACCAAAAAAAAAATCAACCCCATCCGACAACTCGTTCTGTGTTAAAAAAGGCTCTCAACATCGTCAAATTCCTTAAAGCTGGCTGGGTGGGGTGGGTGGGTGGGTGGCTATGAGTTTTCCGCGGGGGAGTTCTTTAGCCTACAGAGAAAAAGGTAAATCTTAGAACTATGAAACTTGGACCACACTTAGGTGTATTTCAGACGCAGTGCCTTTGCTTTTTAAAACCAAAATCGGGTAACAGGGACGGAGAAAATCAAAATTTGGAGATAATCAAAACGCGTAATTTCCAAAGGCGTGGTAATTTGTACAAACTTGAAATTTAACATGCTATTAACCATTATAAATATCTTGCGTCCAAAACACAAGGGGCTAAATTGGGATGACCATGGGCCCAAAAATGACAAAAAACATATCTGAACTTTAAGAAATGAATCATTTAAAGAAAACGCTAAACTGAGAGTTTCAAACGTGGAATACATTTTGATATCTCTCATTCTTTATCACTTTTGAATATGGGAAAGCAAAATTTGGGTTAACGGGTACCCGGAAAAAAACCAAAATTATCAAAAGTAGGTAATTCCGTTACTCTATGAAATAATACGCTATCCGAGAAAAACGGTTTATCTTAAAACTTTGAAACTTGGGCCACACTCAGATGTACCTCATATAACAAAAACCGGGCAATTTGGGACCGGGGAAAATCAAAATCAAAATCAAAATCAAAACGCGTAATTACTCAGGCGTAGTAATTTGTACAAGCTTGAAATTAAACATGCTCTTAACCATTTAAAAATCAAGGGCTTATGCTAGTGCGTTGGTCTTGTTTAGCGTATCTGCTTCCCAAAGCAGAAGGGCCAGGGTTCGATTCCCGCTAAAGTCAGAAGTTTTTTAACTTCTGATTTGGACTTAAGTCTATCAGTTCTTTTCTTAGGAGTTTGTAAACGGTGACTTTGGGAGCCGTCCTAGCAAAATCAAACGCGTTATTACTCAGGCGTAGTAATTGTATACAAGCTTGAAATTAAACATGCTCTTATAACCATTATAAATATCTAGTGCTTATGCTAGTGCGTTGGTCTTTTTGTTAGCGTATCTGCTTCCAATGCAGAAGGGCCAGGGTTCGATTCCCGCTCAAGTCAGAAGCTTTTTAACTTCTGATTTGGACTTAAGTCTATCAGTTCTTGTCTTGGGGAGTTTGTAAACGGTGACTTTGGAGCCGTCTAGCAACGAAGCACATAATAATTCCAGAGTTGTTCTGGATCGGCCTTTTTGATTCTGGCGTTGATCCGCGGATGTTCGCACTGCCCATACCACTGGATTGATATTTTTCCTATTTAAAAATATCGATCTTTGGTTGGTTATCGCTCACCTCGTCGATTGGGGTCGGGGCCTGCAGGGTTGGCTTGGTCGCTTTGATTTAAAGTCCCCCACTGAAAACAGTTATATATAAAATGAGTGGGTAGACTCTAAAAAAAAAATTTATTTATTTATTTATTCAAGGGGTATCTTTAGGGGGACCGTGGGCCCCCAAAAATGTAAAAAACAACTTGAAACTTAACAAATTTAATCATTCAAAAATCCATCATTCACACCTTGATAAACGAACGAACAACAAAAAGATGTTGATATCCCCCCAAAATTTCAAAAATTTGTAAAAAAGACGGCAGCCAAGCTCCCTTCAAAAGTCTTCGGCTGTGAATGCCGTGAGACATAGAAGTTGAGCCAAGCCTTTCTATTCTTTCTCCCTAGTTTCGCTTTGAAAATATGTAAGATCATTTCGCCTGTTGACGAGCGCCAAGCCAACGATTTTGGGGGTAAAAAAAGTAAAATTTTTAAACTCGAAATAAAAAAAAATGGCTTCGCCATTGAATTTGGGTTATGGCCAAGAATTTTTTTTATGATTTCGAGTTTAAAAAATTTACTTTTTTACCACAAAAATCGTTGGCTTGGCGCTCGTCAACAGGCGAAATGATCTTACATATTTTCAAAGCGAAACTAGGGAGAAAGAATAAAAGGCTTGGCTCAACTTCTATATCTCACAGCATTCACAGCCGAAGACTTTTGAAGGAGAGCTTGGCTGCCGTCTTTTTTACAAATTTTTGTATTTTGGGGGGATTATTTCTTCCTCAACAACAGTTTTCTTTTTCGATTTGGTTGGTCGGGACACTCCCGAAGGTGTAATTGTTATTGGATGAGCGAAGCGAAGACTTCAATTTCACTGACCCCCCAAAAAATTTAGCTCGGTTGTTTTTTTTGTTTTTTTTTTTTTTTTTGTTTTTTTTGTGTTTGTTCGCACGATTCCGGGCAAACGGCATATGCGATCTTGATGAAAATTGAAGGGGACCTTCGAAATCTCTGAACTTAGACGTGCCACGTTTTTGGGTACAATCGAAGAAATATTTCTCATGAATATCGCACTTTTACGATTTTTTTCGATTTTTAGTGCGATATTTTCGAGACATTTGGGCCGATTCTGACCAAACGGGTAAGGCTACAACGTTCATATTTCACATGGACATTAAGGTAATGGTTATGTATTGCTTTCTGAAAGAAAAAGTTGAAAAAAATAGTCAGAATCTATAGAAATAAAGCTTTTAATATAGTTTTTTGACTTTTTGTGCGATATTTTCGTGCCATTTGGGCCAATTCTGACCAAACGGGTGGGCCTTCAACGTTCATATTATACATGGACATTAAGGTTATGGTGATGTAGTACCTTTTGAAAGAAAAAGTTGAAAAAGTTAGCCAGAATCCATAGAAATAAAGCTTTTAATATAAGTTGTTTACGGTAAATAATACCAATTGACAAGAAACAAAAGAAACTTGACAACATTCACCTACAATGCGTAGGCAGCAAAACAAAGCACTTGCAAAAGTAAAGATATCCCACGCAAACTAAAACCTTTAAAAAGCTCATCCATCACGCGGGGCGGGACTTTAGCGTTTTTCTAGTTATGTATAAGGAAAACGCTAAAGTACCGCCGCGTTGATGGATGAGCGTTTTTGTAAGTTTTTAGTTTGCGTGGGACCATTTTTTCCTTTGCAAGTGCTTTGTGAATGCATTGTAGGTGACTGTTGTCAAGTTTCTATTGTTTCTTGTTAGTTGTTATTATAAACCTCAAAAAAACATATTTTAAAACCATTATTTCTATGCATTCTGGATACTTTGTCAACTTTTGCAACTTTTTCTTTCAAAAGGTACTACATCACCATAACCGTAATGTCCATGTGAAATATGAACGTTGTTGCCCCACCCGTTTGGTCAAATCGGCCTAATTGTGACGAAAATATCGCACTTAAAGTAAAAAAAACTCATATTAAAACCTTTATATCTATGGATTCTAGCTAATTTTTTCAACTTTTTCTTTCAAAAGGTACTACATCACCATAACCTTAATGTCCATGTGAAATATGAACGTTGTAGCCCCACCCGTTTGGTCACAATCGGTCCAAATGCGACGAAAATATCGCACTAAAAATCAAAAAAATCGTATTAAAACCTTTATTTCTATGGATTCTAGATAAATTTCTCAACTTTTTCTTTGAAAAGGTACTGCATAACCATAACATCAATGTCCATGTGAAAAATTAAAGTTGTAACCTAACCCGTTTGGTCAGAATCGGCCCCAAATGTGTCGAAAATATCGAATTAAAAATCGAAAAACCCATATTAAAACATTTATTTCTATGGGTTCTAGCTAACTTTTCAGCTTTTTCTTTTACAAGGTACCAAATCACCATAATCCTAAAGTCAATGTGAAATATGAAACGTTGTAGCCCCACCCGTTTGGTCAGAATCGACTCAAAGTCAAATGTGACGAAAATATCGCACTAAAAATCGAAAAAAAATCGTAAAAGTACGATATTCATAAGAAATATTTCTTCGATTGTACCCAAAAACGTAGCAAGTCTAAGTTCAGAGAAAACGAAGGTCCCCTCAAATTTTCATCAAGATCGCATATGCCGTTTGCCCGGTAGAGAGCGAACAAACAGACAGAAATACAAACAAAAAAACAAAAAAACAAAAAAACATTGGAGCTAAATTTTTTGGGGGTCAGTGAAATTGAAGTCTTCGCTTCGCTCGCTACGCTCGCTACGCTCATCCAACTACAATTCAAAATTAAAAAAGTCCGCCCTAACCGGGATTCAAACCACGATTCTCGCGCATTCCAGGCGAGCGTCTTAACCACTAGACCATCAGTACGGGTTGGGGCGGCCTTTTTTAATTTCTGAACTGTAGTGTATAATTACAGTTTTCTTGTCAATCGTAATCTTTGTTAGACTCGACAAGTTGACATTAAGAGGGAATGGGACACATTTGGCTGTTAGCAAATAGCTATTCGCTCGGCCAATATGCATCCGTTGTATATGAAACTTTGCAAAGTTGTCAATAAAGCATACAAAGACAGCCCTGTGGTCATAGATTTTCCCAAATTTCGACTTAATCAGTCAGAAAAAAATCAGGAATATGGTCAATTTTAGAGTTTTTCAGCAAATCAAAATTCGTGAAAACTTATTTAATTTTTACTAGGAAAACGCTAAAGTCCCGCCGCGTTGATGGATGAGCTTTTTAAAGGTTTTAGTTTGCGTGGGATATCTTTAATTTTGCAAGTGCTTTGTTTTGCTGCCTACGCATTGTTGGTGAATGTTGTCAAGTTTCTTTTGTTTCTTGTCAATTGGTTTTATTTACCGTAAAAAACTTGTATTAAAAGCTTTATTTCTATGGATTCTGGCTAAATTTTTCCACTTTTTCTTTCAAAAGGTACTACATCACCATAACCTTAATGTCCATGTATAATATGAACGTTGTAACCCCACCCGTTTGGTCAGAATTGGCCCAAATGGCACGAAAATATCGCACAAAAAGTCAAAAAACGTATATTAAAAGCTTTATTTCTCTCGATTCAGGCTAACTTTTTCAACTTTTTCTTTCAGAAAGCAATACATCACCATAACCTTAATGTCCATGTGAAATATGAACGTTGTAGCCCCACCCGTTTGATCAGAATTGACCAAATGGCACGAAAATATCGCACTAAAAATCGAAAAAAATCGTAAAAGTACGATATTTATGAGAAATATTTCTTCGATTGTACCCAAAAACGTGGCAAGTCTAAGTTCAGAGAAAACGAAGGTCGTGTCAAATTTTCATCAAGATCGCATATGCCGTTTGCCCGGTAGAGAGCGAACAAACAGACAGAAAAACGAAAAAAAAAAAAAAAAAAAAAAAAAAAAAACCCGAGCTAAATTTTTTGGGGGGGCGGGGAAATTGAAGTCTTCGCTTCGCTCATCCAATAAATTATTTTAAAACAAAATTTACAAATGTGTTACCGTAGAGCCCTATAATTCCACATTTATGACATATGTTCAAAATTTCAGACACCTGTGGTGTCAGTTGGCCGAACGAACAGCAATTTGCCTAAAACGCATGTCCTATACTCTCTTAACTGGGTAGTATTTTTCATTTAACTAGGAAAACGCTAAAGTCCCGCCGCGTTGATGGATGAGCTTTTTTAAAGTTTTTAGTTTGCGTGGGATATCTTTACTTTTGCAAGTGCTTTGTTTTTCTGCCGACGCTATGTAGGTGAATGTTGTCAAGTTTCTATTGTTTCTTGTTAATTTGTTATTATTTAACGTAAAAATCTTACATTAAAAGCTATATTTCTATGGATTCTGGCTAACTTTTTCAACATTTTCTTTCAAAAGGTACTACATCACCATAACCTTAATGTCCATGTATAATATGAACGTTGTAGCCCCACCCGTTTGGTCAGAATTGGCCCAAATGGCACGAAAATATCGCACTAAAAATCGAAAAAAATCGTAAAAGTACGATATTCATGAGAAATATTTCTTCGATTGTACCCAAAAACGTGGCAAGTCTAAGTTCAGAGAAAACGAAGGTCGTGTCAAATTTTCATCAAGATCGCATATGCCGTTTGCCCGGTAGAGAGCGAACAAACAGACGGAAAAAAAAAAAAAAAAAAAAAAAAAAAAAAAAAAAAAAAAAAACCGAGCTAAAATTTTTTGGGGGGGCGGTGAAATTGAAGTCTTCGCTTCACTCATCCAAAAATGTGATCGTTAATATATTTTTGTCTACGTTATTGCTAATTATTTTATCTTGAAGCTTAAAAAGCTTGGATATAAGATAAACTTGATTTTATCTAGATAATAGAAAAAGATAACACCAAAATAATTATCTAGATAAGATAATACATAACGGGTTTTATCTAGATGGATAAGTGACAACACTGATCGTAAACAAGTTCTTATTTTATTCATGTTTCGCTCATAAAATATTCTGTAATTGAGTCTATACTAAAATACAATTAGCCAAAACCGATTTTTGCTCAAGAAATATTAATTCATTGCATAAGCATAGAGATTGATGGATATGAAACCAGCTGAATAAAAATTTCCCAAAGTTTGTCCTTATAGGCCTACATGAGGAGAACACTTCGCTTAAACCCTTGCGACATTTCCCTACTCAAAGCCTAAAACTAATTAGTCACGTAGCAGCGCAGTCTTCTTTCTATTTGCCAAATTTTAAATTGTAAATTTTATTTGTATTTTAAATTGTATAATTTTATTCTATTTCCAAATTGTGTTCAGCCTTTTATAACATTTTGCATTAGTTTTATATTTATGTAATTTATTTAAGTGGTAATTATTCGAAAGACATTATTGGATGAGCGAAGCAAAGACTTCAATTTCACCGACCCCCCAAAAAAATTTAGCTCGGGTGTTTTTTTTTTTTTTTTTTTTTTTCGTTTTTCTGTCTGTTTGTTCGCTCTCTACCGGGCAAACGGCATATGCGATCTTGATGAAAATTTGACACGACCTTCGTTTTCTCTGAACTTAGACTTGCCACGTTTTTGGGTACAATCGAAGAAATATTTCTCATAAATATCGTACTTTTACGATTTTTTTCGATTTTTAGTGCGATATTTTCGTGCCATTTGGGCCAATTCTGATCAAACGGGTGGGGCTACAACGTTCATATTTCACATGGACATTAAGGTTATGGTGATGTATTGCTTTCTGAAAGAAAAAGTTGAAAAAGTTAGCCTGAATCGAGAGAAATAAAGCTTTTAATATACGTTTTTTTGACTTTTTGTGCGATATTTTCGTGCCATTTGGGCCAATTCTGACCAAACGGGTGGGGCTACAACGTTCATATTATACATGGACATTAAGGTTATGGTGATGTAGTACCTTTTGAAAGAAAAAGTGGAAAAATTTAGCCAGAATCCATAGAAATAAAGCTTTTAATACAAGTTTTTTACGGTAAATAAAACCAATTGACAAGAAACAAAAGAAACTTGACAACATTCACCAACAATGCGTAGGCAGCAAAACAAAGCACTTGCAAAATTAAAGATATCCCACGCAAACTAAAACCTTTAAAAAGCTCATCCATCAACGCGGCGGGACTTTAGCGTTTTCCTAGTAATTAAACACAAACGATTATATATTAAAATATATTATTGATTATAAGCTGCAATTGGTCAAGTTTTTTCTGTGGGAAAGAAATCCTTAATTGATGGTCCTGACATTCAATATTAAATCCATTATGAGATATAATTATTCGATTGAAATGTGTCACAGGAGTAGGCCAGAAGCCGCCCTGAGAATGGAAATGAAAAAAGTAAACATATGCATGCAACTACAATTAATTAGTACGCATATATGATTGTGCGTCAGTGTTCAAGTGTGGGTTAATTACGATTCTAAGATATTGAGGTCATATTCGATAACATTAATATTATGAGTTTTATTTTTACTGCCAGCTTCCGTGTAATAAAACATAAGAATACATTGGTGTCAGATAATAATTAATGATTGAAATCATCGTTCAGTCGTACAAAGCACTCTGAAAACTAGTTCCAATATGAATAAGATCTTTGGTCAAGAGTTGTGAACAAATTAATTGAATGTGGTCAGTGATTATTTTGCAGCCTCATTGGTCCGTTTTCCCACAGCATTGTTCATCAACCCTCAGGCTAGAGGCTAAGTCATTCGTGTTTTTGGGTGGAGGGTCAGAGGTCTTAGACCTTCCCAAATAGAGAAACTTAATGGTCCTGCCCAATCAAGGCGCATACCACACTTCAAACATTAGCGAAACTATTTGCAAAGTGTTACAAACTCAAAACATATTATCATTAGAATGTCATAAAAAAAGTTACACATTAAAATAAATGTTTTATTGGACAAAATATAATACGCAACTCAAATGAGTTTTCAATCTCAAACAGGAGAAAAAGTAGTAAATCAGCTACAATCTCTGTGTTGTTCAACACATTTAGCTATTGTCATGTATTTTATCATATTTTTATTTCTTTAGAACTTGTCAACATTCAAATCAACTTTTTTGT
This sequence comes from Sweltsa coloradensis, assembly GCA_024449915.1. Classification (NCBI taxonomy): domain Eukaryota; kingdom Metazoa; phylum Arthropoda; class Insecta; order Plecoptera; family Chloroperlidae; genus Sweltsa; species Sweltsa coloradensis. The sequence goes on from JAMZAV010002591.1 coordinate 50,531, forward strand.
ATGAAAATGAATGCACATTTAAATTGTTTAACGTCTATAATTTTTATTTACACTTGCATTTAATTCACGGATCTGTGCAAGAAGATTGATATGCACATTAGTGGAATTAGTGTGTCATCAAGTATGGATTGCAGAAGAACGTGTGTTTGAGCAGATGTCTTTGAGTCAAGGAAGCAACGAATGGTCATTAGATACGAGTGTCTCAGACTAATTATTAATGGTTTCTAGATGATTCCTCTAACGGCACAAACCATTGCACCTGTCACAGACTTGTTGTTCTGCTTTATTGCTTCTCCTCTGGATCTAAAATATATCCTGAATGCGTTATACGATTTACGTGTTTCATGTCTATACCATTTATTTTGTTGTAGGTAGTGTAGTATAAATATTTTGTGGTGCCCGTGTGAGGTGGATATTTAGCGGGAACGAGCGCAGGCGCACACGCGAGTGTATAGCGTGTTCCACTTACCCCTGGCTGTTCGGCATCTTGTCATACACTGCTGTGTGCACTGTTGCCTACTCCGCCTGCTTGCATAAATACAGCCTGTTCTCTTTGTGGCCCAATGATAGCATTCCTGAGCGGTTATTTTATAGTTTTTGTTTGCATATGCTGTCCAGCATAGTTTAATATTGTGTTTGATGGAAATGTTGGGTCGGGGGGGGGGGGGGGACTGGGGGGGGAACAAGGAAAAAGTTCATTATTTTTAAATACTCATTTTTTAATAGTCCAAAACTGATTATCCAACTACTTTTATCTTTGTATCTATGTTTTTTTTGATCTTTTGCAGAATTGTTTAAATATTATTTTCGTAAAATTTATGTACGATGCTAATGAGTGTGAATTTATTTATAATATTGTTGCCAAAGTATCATTTTTGTATTGTTTATATAATTGGTTATTATTGTGTATGTGTTATATTTATTATTACCTTGTATATTGTATATTGCATGTGGATTTACTATTGTAAATATAAGAAAACATCCTTATAAACAAATACTACTATACTACTACTACTTCACTACACTAGCTTAAGCATTTGATCGCGTATTATTTAATGAATACTCAGCTACAATTTTCTTTGATTTTTCCTTTCGTAGCAAATCATATCGACTTAGAATGATGATTGATTCTTCCAATTTATAGTCCTTTGTTATTAATTTATTTATGTATTTATTTATTGAACGTCTATCCTATTCTAAAAGTTATAGATTGTAGGAAATAATAAGAGTTTTCTTGATTGTATTAACGTTTGTCAATGCAATATAACAACAACTGAATGTCTTTGCAGAGAGCTGAACGAGCTTCGCAAGCCAGCCAGTGACAACGCCGAGATCCTCCGCTTCTTCCGGTACATGAAGGCGGCGAAAAAACGCCAGGATGGACAGGACTGTCCCGGGCGGGCACCCTGGGTGCGTCGGGGAAACACCACGGTCACCCAGCCGCCCATGGTCAAGACTTACAACGACATCAACAAGCTGGTCCAGGCGCGGAGGCTGGCCAGGCAGATGGCGAGGCGCAAGGCGGGCGGGAGCTCAGCAGGTGACAGACGAGTCCAAGCAAGGACAAGTCGGGAACAAACAGGTGTCGGATGAATCCAAGCAAGGCCAAGTCGGGACCCAACAGGTGTCGGATGAATCCAAGCAAGGCCAAGTCGGGACACAACAGGTGTCGGATGAATCCAAGCAAGGCCAAGTAGGGACCCAACAGATGTCGGATGAATCCAAGCAAAGCCAAGTCGGGACCCATAAAGATGCATCGGAGGTTAAACAAGAGTGGGTTGGAATAGAAAAAGACACAGTTGCAGCTAAGCAAGTCCCGATTGTGACCCAAGTAAACCCAGTAGAACCCACGAAGGCGGTTACGGGGACTGGTCCGGCCCAAAAACCAAAACCAAAATCCAGTTAAAGTTGAAAGCAAGAGCAATTCGGACTCTGCAATTACCAACTCATAAACAGTCTTTTAATTTTACTACGGTCAACGATGACGAACAGTCAGAATAGAGGATGCTTATTTATAATGATAACACCTTGGTTTTAATCGACCCAAAGTTGCAAATCATCGGGAAAATTATGAGTGTAGACTTAATTTTCCTACTTTCACGGTTGAGGAGGGGAAATTGGGGAGGGCCCCTGAAGGGCGTGTGCGGCACATGAACGACAATAGTTCTGTGCCGTTATTTTTATAAGTTGTTAAATGAAAATGCACTTATTTTCATGATTTCATGTTTTCTGTTGAGTGGGCAGTCTATATATTATTCGAGATATGTTTTTATGAGCTTAGAATGTTCGATTCTACTTCAAAAAAAAATTTTTGGGCAAAACGTGTCGCAAATTACGACTATACATTGATAACTTCAAAAGTAGACGTTAAAAACTTTATTTGAGTTTCTGAAGCCAATGCTGTTGCCCTAATACAAAGATTATAATAACATTTTAAGAAAGTTGGAAAATTTAAAAAAACGAAACAAGCCGATAACTTATTAATGGTGGAAATGTTGGTGCATTATTAAGATCTGATAGGATTGGTTGAGAAAATGATAATAATCTGCTTTTGTTATAATGATGTTGTAAAGTTACTGGCCCGGAGGTCTCGGGGAAAACGCTAGGCATGGCCCAAACCCCCGCCAGAGTTGGATTTTGTAATTCAAAGGAAGGTAATTAGCGAGGGTCTCCACTTGACTCTTATGGCTCGAATGTCTTTTTTTTTTTCTGTTTACTGCTTTGATACAGGGCGCACCTTTCTCTGATCGACCTGAAATTTTTTACACATGTACATACCCCCCTAGGCGGGTTACTGTATAGTTTTTTAACAAAATCCGATCGTTGGTTATAAAAAAAAAATAAAAAAATGTTCCGATCGTTATGAAATTTTGCAGGGTCAATAAGTACAACATTCTCTCCTATTTCCAAATTTTCAGCTAAATCGGTCAAGACCTTAAAAACTATTGGTAATCATAATTCGAAAAAAGATGTTAAAAAATGAAGGAGGCAGTGAAGATACAAAGATACACTTTAGAAGGCATGACGTGAATTAGTACAATGCAAAGATGTTGGAATAGTATATAGTGTACAATGTCAAAATCCAGTTAGGCCTACACTGTGTGGTGGGCCTTATGGGAATGTCGTACTCGGGTCATGTAGCACGTACCGGTGCTCGCTCAACAACGCGTCCAACTGAGCGTTTTCCTAGTAAATATTATTACCCCACGGGAATGTTTCCTGACGAATTAAATAGATACATCTTCTATAGCTAGGAACAATGAATTCCAGTGAGTGATAAGGTAGTGTGTATGTTTGATTGGAGGTCGGGCAACATCGGCCAAAATTTTTAAACCCTCTAAATTATTTAAAAACTGAACAAATCTGAAAGGCCATTAGAAAAAGTGACGTTGTAAATATAACTTCCACTCAACAATCTATTAAAACGAAAGGCTATAAAACAAAATTATAGCTGCCTTTTGCAAATAGTTTTGGAAATTATTCTCATCCGGTTTTTAAATTCCCTAACAGTAACACATAAACTGTTAAAAATGGCAAAGCAAAGAGCAGCTTTTGCGCCATTAAAAATATATTATTTTACGATCATTAATTTATGTACATCCAAAGCTATGTCTCTGAAAATTGAACTGCCTATGACTCGCACATTAAAAAATGACTCTGTACATTCCGATATTATGATGTATTTCTTAGTTTGACACAGCAGTTTTAAAAACAAAAACATTTTTATACCGTTTCGAATCGATAAACACGGACCAAATTTTAAATTGTCAATTATTAAAAAAAACTATTTTATGAATCTCAATTTGCATTAGTTGAGTGCCATGTTAGGTGAATTTTAGATTCTAGAACACTTTGTTCTTGGATTTGTTGAGCAATTGACTTAAAACGTTGACGTTGAAGAAGAAGAATGATTTGTCAAAATCAGAATTCGACAATTAAGATGGTCGAAATGTAACATAATCAACCTGCACCTGCAGTTATTGTTAAACAAGCTGAAAATTATTGACAAGAACCTTACTAGACCTACACTTACATGTTGAAAACATTTACAGCTTGTACGTATAGTTCGGTTTAATGTTGAAGACAGTGTTTTAAGGAAGAAGAATATTTGTAACGGTTTGTCGTTTTGTGAAAAATAGCCAAAATACATGAAAGTGATAATAGGGTTAATTTATTATTATTCTCACTATATTATTTTTGTTGTGTTGTGTGATTATAGTATCATTTTATTCTTCTTCTTTTTGTAAACTCAGTTGATATTGTTGTTACTTGTTACACTTTAAAATCACATATTTTACATACGTTTAAATTGATGTAACAATGCAGTGTTTGGGTGACTTATTCAAAACCTATTTATATGTATTTATTTTTGTATGAATGATGAGATGATGAGTGTAATTTATTTATGTATGATAAACGGGTTAATTTATTTTCATTCATTGTTGTTATTTATATTCCCTATCTTTCCACTTGCAATATAATATTATTTAGATACATACTTAACATAATGCTTATTTTCATACAAGATATTTGAACGAGCTTTTATGTTGCATGTTTCTATGTTTGTATATTGCACCAGGCGTGCATTGATTCAATATACACAACTATCGCTGTTAGTATTGTTGAATTTATACCTTTACTTTCACAACCGGTTGAAAATTGCATTTATTTGTATTACAAAAACTCTATGTGGATAAATAATATGAGTGTTGATTTTGAAATTATATTTTTTATATGTATTTCAAACTACAAATTCAGAATTGCATGTTGTGCCCAAAGGAACAACATAAATGTGTTGGATATTTGAACAAATACGCTGGTTACGTACACACAAATGACAATTTTCAATTACAAATTATAACTATTATTATGAATTACATTTTATATGTTATCAAAAAATTGCTCCTTATATACGAAATATACTAGAAAAGTTATGACTCAATAAACCTCATAGCATCATAGATCATAACACATTATTTTTTACTTTACACCGACACCCACAGTAATGGTATTAACCAGCTTGTTCTCTTTTAATTTTATTTATCGTATATCGTATTCAGCTATTAAAACAAAAATAGAAATAAGGGTTTATTATTTATTAATGATTGCATTGATGGAGATGTTAAATAAAATACTCATCCAAGTCCAGATAAAGAAATATGAAGTTAGTTACGAATAAAATATTACAATGAGCGTGTATGATTTCACATCAAAACCCGACGTCATTGGAAATGAGTTGCAGATACTTTTTATTTGTTCATTCATAGCAATAATAAAGTTTATTTGATCTGAACGACAATAACGTTAAAGAATTGAATGTGTTTCTCATTCACTGTAATTCTCACATACAGAGACTTATTAGTATACTTAATGCCAGCGAGATCTTAACGGCGTGGGCTTGAACCCGATATCTTGGTTTAGTTGGATAACAAAAGTAATCAGTTAGATTTTTTTATCAATAGTACTTTGTTGATTAATTAGAAAAAACAAATTATGTTTGGAAAACTGGCTCTGATCTCTTCAAGATCAATAATATCCCGATGTATAATATAGCTGTTGATTAATAAACAACATATATTTTATGATAATAATGGGGCTCACGAAAATAGTGCTTTTAATGGTCAGACTTTCGTTGGGGAATCTCATCGATATTGTAGTTGATATAGTGAGATCAATATTTATTATTAAATTATAGTCACGGCGTTAGTATAAAATAAGAGCTTGTCATTTAAACTAATAAAAACTAACTGCACTATGACTGGAAAACTGGCTATCCATAAATGCATGTCTCAAAATCAGTCCAATATTTTAAAACTTCCTATAAACTCATATTGTAGTAGGGGTAGGGCGTCTTTAGTTGCCAAATCGTAATAATATGAGTTCTAGTTTCTGTGAAAATGAGAGCTTTTAAAGTCCAAATGCAGAATGTTTTTTTGTTTCTTCATCCATTTATAGCAGGTATTTTTAGAACTGTCTCATTACTTGTGTATATCACGTACTATAATATAAATATTATTATTTTCCTGGACTGTCTACAAGCCTGTGAATAAGTGAAAAATATTAATTTCGATTTTACAAGTTTTCGTTGCCCTGCCACCTACCATCTACCATCTACCATCTTCCATCTTCCATCTACCATCTTCCATCTACCATCTACCATCTACCATCTACCATCTACCATCTACCATCTTCCATCTACCATCTACCATCTACCATCTACCATCTACCATCTACCATCTACCATCTACCATCTACCATCTACCATCTACCATCTACCATCTTCCATCTTCCATCTACAATCTACCATTTACCATCTACCATCTACCATCTACCATCTACCATCTACCATCTACCATCTACCATCTACCATCTACCATCTACCATCTACCATCTACTTGTTTGTTGACAGGTTGACACAAATCGCTGCCATTTCAGTTTGACTTTAATATATTCACAGGCACTGATAATAAAATTTGATTATCGAATTTAATTTTTACAATATTGTTCACAATCGATAATTTCGATGGTGTGAAAACCCATTTTTAAACATATTAATACGCATTTACGGAATTAATATTAATTTTGTTTAGATTATACACAATCATACCATAAAAATCTCCAAGAACAATTTCGACCCAAAATAGATAATTGTCTTTATGTAGGTGCGGATTAAAGCCAGTTGTACATATTACTTGTGTGATTATCACAACTTTTTAATGTATTTCAAAAAATCTGTTATTCTGTAATTGTCATAATGAAGTGGTTGGATATATTAATCCCGCCATCAAAAAAGACGCCATCAATCAATCAATCAAACAATCAATCAATATTTCAGATATATTGACGTAAGGTAACATAATTAATATAACACACAATTAATCTATATCTGAGTAATTAATAACTAATTATGAAAATATATTATGCTTTCAAAACTTTAGATATCGGTCTGTCCCATCCACTCGTCAGCCGTTGTATAATCAGTTCACTTATGTAACGTACAACAAGCGTTACTTGGAAATTCACTTCCAGATAATGTGGTGTTACTTCCACAGAAACATTTCGCAATGACCTACTTTAATCTTCAATGGGTTTTTCAGAATTCGACTTAGAGTTTGGTTTACCTGTTGAGATTCCGATAATTTTAGACGAGTGTAGTGTGGTAACACATCGTGATTGTAGAATATCTACATTGTGGTTCGGACTCCTAATAAGTCTAGGCATACGTTGAGGTATAATAGATGCAAACTATATTGTTATTGTAGCTCTAGTATAACGCGCGAGACTCTGATTCTGGAGGTCCCGGGGTCGGTACCCGCCACTGGGAATCCTGACTTGTGTGGTCCAAGGTTCTATTCTATCGTGCAAACGCAAGGGGTTACATTGTCTTAAATAGATCTTGGACAGTCCCCGAACTTCTACCCCTAAGAGACCTAGTTAGTTCATTAGTCCCCACTCCCCAGGCACGTTTCCCACGAGAATATAATAATATACAATTTAATTAATTAAATGCCTAATGTTTCTTCAAAACTATAAACTAAAACTAAAAAGTAATTGTAAGTTAAACAACTTTCCCAATCACACAACACACAATTTTGTACGATGCTGTTTGTATGGTTATTTTAAAGTTTTTTTTAATACCTACTCAAAAGGCGAAGAAATTACTGAAACTTATGGTTTTTTATTAAACATAGCATTTGAATATCACCTTTTTAATGAAAGTGCATGTTCCTATACTTATAACATAAATGTTGATTCAATTTCATATTTATTGCGAGAACATTTAACTGGAAACGTTTGTAATTGGTTATAAACACAACTTCATTTGTTTTAGTCGTCGTATTATTCATGCTTGAGTGGCAATTGCTGTGATTTGACGAAAGGCGTTTACATTTTTACTACATTTATTACTTTTTTATGTTTTTGTATATTCTGTGGATTCAATCAAAATTAATAACAATAAATTGATAAGTAAATAATTATCACAATTGGTGATAAAGTAATGTGGTTACGTGGTTTTTCACTATATTTTGCTTCACCTTTGTTCTTATTTACAAATATCAGCGAAGTAAATTCAGCTATATGCAAGATTAGCAAATCGTATTTTTGAGCATCGTTACAGTAATGAGCATTTATTACATTTAATGAACGATATATTTTTTTAAATTTTTAATGTGTTATTTTAATTTTATCTGCTGAGCCAACGAAAGATGCATTCAAGAATATAATTGAAGGCGTAAAAAGACTAAATTATTTGTGTGAGTGTAAGGGAATTATTTTTCCGACCCGACTTTTTTGAATTAATGAAAGACTTGAACTTCTGATAGAAGTTAAAAGTAGATATTGGTGATACTTTTATTTGTGCGTATGCTTAAATAATACACAGCAAGATTAGATTATAATAATTAGTTAACTCAAATAAAATTACTCACAATTTTGCATTGAGTTGTATTTCAGCAGAGTCGGGCAAAATACTCAAAAAAGTACTTCAAATACAAAATACTTCAAAATTCAGTATTTTTAAATACAAGATACAAATACATTCACAAATTTGTATTTTGAAAATACTCAAAATACAAAATACAATTTAAAAAACATCATTGGTTGGCTAAATTAAATCAATAAAGTGAATAAACATACATTTCAACATAATTTATTTTAATTTTATGCCTACATATTTTTTGATAATGCAGAAGATTGTGTATGACTGACTCCTTATCAGATGTGCCAATCTAAAAAACAATGTTTCCCAAGCCTTAGGACATTGTTCATACCCATATTCCTTACGACTTATGCTTTCAAATTGTTTGGTCCAGATTGTGAGAGAAATTCGCTGGATTTGGCGATCAAGGGATTTTGAAGTCTACAAAGATGGCACGAGCTCATCCAACTGAACTGATTTTGGTTATTTGGAAAATAATAATTTTACATTGAAAAATGCTGAATTGTTGTTGAAATGTTACTTTTTGAGGCCTGATTCTTTGTTGTATTTATCTTCACATGCCTTCAATGTATTTTGAGTATTTTAAAAATACAAAGATATTTCTTAATTAAATATTTTCAAAGGCAAGATACAAATATTTTTCAACACAGTTTTTGAAATACAAAATGTAAAAGCATTTAAAATACCTATTTCAAATACATGTATTTTCAATAATGTCCATCTCTGTATTTAAGATATATTTTCATACTACTTATCACCTACAATTAGATGGTATGAATTAAATTAAACAATACAAATACAGAAAATTTGTTATTTGAGTGCAGTAACTTTTAAATTCACAATCAAAGTTTACTTGAGGATATTTAGGATGGATTTATTAAATATTTTGTAAAAATGTTTTAAGCTTACGAACCCTTATCCCTCCCCCCATGTGCAATGCGCATATTGATATTATCGCTTCTAACAAAATATTTATAAAAAAAACATAACACAATCTCAATGAGTGAAAAACTTGAACGATATCGAAAGTGAGCTCATATTCACTTTCTATCGAAACTGCATGCATTGATAAAATGTTAACAATGTTTGGTTATTCTTTAGGGGTCATTAACCAAGACGTGGTGGCGAAGTGAAATCAGGTTCAAGTACACAGATCCTGACTCGGTCGATACTACGTCGCCTCCTACTCACCGTTCACAGGTAACAGTTGTTAATTGAGATGCGGAGTGAGCGAAGGAGAACTTTCACCCCGTGATGTCATCCAGCGTGCACCTTCGCTTCCGTCCGTCTATAAACACAGTCCGCCCACTACTACTAGACACCACCACTCATAACGCAATACGCTCGGCTTTGATATCTTGAACTGTATTTATTTATTTATTAACGACGACCATCCATTTCAAAAAAAATATTTTTCTTTAGGCCACCAACAACAGATCAAGTTCCACAAGGCATTGCAGGACAAAAAATTCAATACTAGATGCCAAAGTACATAATATCAAAACATCCATTTAAAATTTAAATGGGTCTACTGAGGTTCAAAATAGAACATAGGTGAATACAAAACTAAGTTTAATTATTATGAGAAAACTTTCAACCAATGCCAATAACATGGAAACAATCTTTTATAAAATTGATTTATAAAGTCAGAAAACTAAATAAAATTTAGTACACAAATGCATATACAAAATCAAAATGCAATTGTGCAAAGTTTGAAATAATAATAAAACAATAACATGTGTATAATAAGACAATAATTGATAACATGTTTAAATTGTATAGGGACTAAATGTATAATATGAACTTAAATTAGGTTTAGAATGAAATATACATTTTTAAAAAAGGAAAGAAAAAAAATTAAAACACATGCAAATAAAATATGAATGAATAAAAACACAAGTAAAAATAAAAACTGAAACGAATAACAGAATTGTCAAAAGTGAGGAACAGCAATCTGCAAATTTAGTTGATACTTATACATTATTTGGCAAATGTATTATTTTATAGAATTACTATATTTGGGTAAAGGCCCCCTTTTCACTGTAATTGCATGTATCGTAGGGTACAACGATAACAAAAACAACAAAATTAGGGAGCCAATATGTCTTATGCGTACCACTTTTCTGTCCTTTCGTCTGTCGGTGCGTCCAGCAGATGCTTTTACTACTAACTGCGAATGTATGTAGGCCGTACATAATTATTCCATCTCTTAGTTATTTTTAATACATTTTTTAGACGAGTGAGCGCAGCGAAACGCTACTCGATCGTGTTTCGTTGTGACTGTGTCCAATGTATGTCTGTCCGGGCTCATACGGCCGAACGGCCAAATAGACTGAGCTGAAATTTTAAACAGACATCCGTGACCAGGTTACTGAGAACTGCTAATAAAATGAGCACAATCCGTTGAGATTTAAACCTGCAAGAAATAATAAACTGAAAAATACGCTGCCAATGTATAGGAATTATTTTAACGACAATAGTTTTTGATTTTAAAATAATATTTTTTGTTTGTTATTTACCTGACTGTGAAATGTCGTGTCCAAGGTTAATCGAATGTTGGACGTCAAGGTACCCCCAAATTCCGCTCGGAGATTGAGTGAATCTTGCAATATTTTCACGTATTTCGTACTGGCTATGTTTTTCCATAGTATTGTCATGGTTGATGTAGACTAAACTGCGTTATATGCCTTTTAAAACGTGTTTTAAACGTTGCTATCTTTACTTGTATTTTGTACTGACTATGTTTTCCATAGTATTGTCACAGTTGATGTGGACTAAACTGTGTTGTTTGCATTTCAAAATATGTTGAATATTTTTTTAAATACGCTATCCATAAACTACAAACTTTTAGCCGACCAGGGGATTGAACCCAGGTCTCCCACATTCCGGGTATAAGGGCGCCTTAGCCAACTAGACTAGGGAAACGCCAAAGTCGTTGATAGACGAGTGAGTGAGCCATGTGTTGAATACCCGGTATCATTCCCCATACTGGGCTAGATCCAGCCTTAGGTATAGGGGAGGAAAGGGGATGTTCCCGGGTACTCAACACATGGGTCACTCACTCGTCTGTGAACGACTTTGACGTTTCGCTAGTTTAAAGAATTTATTGCTATATCGTTTATAATACATGTGTGATAAGCTAAAATACATTGTGACATAAATTAATTCTGCATGCTAACATTTAGAAAATATGTTTTTTAATAGCAAATACTTATTGTTTATACATTGGAATTCCAATTTAATACACACATTTTGGTGGAGACTCAATTACGTTAAAGTAGTAAATAATGCAAGTTCATATTTACGGAAATCCTGGTAGGCCTATTGCTCTAGTTTTTTCTCATTGTGGGAAACCCGCGTTCTATTGTTACAAAGAGGATGGTCCGACATCAGATGACTCAGAATATTACAAGCGTCTTCGTTAGCTTAGAGACAGTACCGTACATTTAGGGCCCGATTTTGATCTCATAACTTTCACTAGTCCGTAATAAGAAAGCACTTTCCCCCTCAGTGGGTAATCCCAGTCGGGTCTTGAATAATCGCCCACCTCCGCTCTTACCTAACCTCTCTTCGAGCACGCACCCTCCCCCCTCCCTCGCCATCCTGAGGTAATAGTATTTTCCCATAAACAGGACTTTGGTTGGTATATAGTGGTAGGTACTTGGATATTGTGGCCATATCAGATAGTGAGAGCGACTACAGCTCATGGAATAGTGTTTAATATTTAAAGTTTTGTCAACTCCTTCAGCAGAAAGGAGGATTAGTTCAGTGGATTGTGAGCCCTGAAGGAACAGTGCCGGTAAGTGTCCATCATGTATACACTCATAAACATTAGTTTTAACTTTAGAATGTTCCATAATATAAAATTAGTACGTAAATGAATGCAGGATTAATTATAGTTTACTTGTTTTTATTTGCGTAATTTATTATTGAGACGAATATTTATGCAATTTTATCTATATACATACACTAAACACAATTTAAACGTTATACACAAGCTTCAGTGCAAAAGAAAATCTATAGCCTATGATTGTTATAACGTTTAACAATTAAATGAAATAAAAACAATGAAATCTAATGTAGTTAGATTACTACAATAAAAAAATACACCTTTATGTGTTGGTAAAACGTATATCGATGCTCATATGTCGTTTAATTAAGCTAACAGTATCAAATTTGTTTACCGTTGTTTTGTTGTTGTGATGACGAAGATAATTTTTGAACAATTTGTTTCGTTACCAGCACCTAAAATCACTTAAAAGCAAAGTACATACAGCTCTACTGACCCAATTAAAACTATGATTACATTTAATAACATTTTAGAGTTGAAACGGTTTATAGCCTAAGAGTGTTTTAAACATAAGATAATATCTGGAGCAACGGTCACTGACCGTGAAAGAAAATGATGAATGGCCAGATCTGCTTAGTCACCAGGAAGTCACTCACCGCACCTTTCGTTTTCTGAGCCTAACAATCCGGTCTGCCTGGAGTTCAGACGTGATTCTTCTGTGAGGACCAGTTTGTAGACGACTTTACTTGCATTTTTATATCATCGATCAACTACTTCATGGCAAGTACGTGGCACAGCAACAAAATACATATTATCACAAAGGCAGTTGACCATTTCTTTTTCATTTAATATTAAGAACAGGGTTACTAAGTGACAGTGACAGCGACAAGCGACAAAACAGTCGACCGAAACGACAACTTTAGTGAGAAGAGCAAGGGAGCTGCCACCTCGAATTTTCATCATAACAAATTTAATAGTAATTGCTTACATTTGCTGCATGTATTTTGTTTATTAAGTCAAAGAAACATTGGAAGACGGCTTAAAAGTGTAAAATGTGTAATTATTGCCAATAAAAAGCTTATACGTTTAGCCTAAAGCTGCACGCATCTGACTGCAGATGCTTATAAGCTGTGTAATGTTGGCAACAATTACACATTGAACATTTTTAATGCCGTCTGCCAATGTTTCCTTAACGTAACCAGGAAAACGCTAAAGTCCTGCTGCGTTGATGGATGAGCTTTTTCAAATAAGTGTTGAATTTGCGTGGGATATCTTTACTTTTGCAAGTGCTTTGTTTTGTAAGTGATTGTTGTCAAATTTCTTTTGTTACCTGTCAATTGGTATTATTTACCGTAAAAACTTATAGTAAAACCTTTTATTTGTATGGATTCTGCGCTAACTATTCCAACTTTTTCTTTTAAAAGGTACTTCATCACCATAACCTTAATGTCCATGTATAATATGAACGTTGAAGGCCCACCCGTTTGGTCAGAATTGGCCCAAATGGCACGAAAATATCGCAATAAAAGTCAAAAAACTTATATAAAAAGCTTTATTTCTATAGATTCTGACTAACTTTTTCAACTTTTTCTTTCAGAAAGCAATACATCACCTCTACCTTAATGTCCATGTGAAATATGAACGTTGTAGCCTCACCCGTTTGGTCAGAATTGACCCAAATGGCACGAAAATATCGCACAAAAAGTCAAAAAACTTATATTAAAAGCTTTATTTCTATAGATTCTGGCTAACTTTTTCAACTTTTTCTTTCAGAAAGCAATACATCACCATTACCTTAATGTCCATATGAAATATGAACGTTGTAGCCCTACCCGTTTGGTCAGAATCGGCCCAAATGTCTCGAAAATATCGCACTAAAAATCGAAAAAATCGTAAAAGTTCGATATTTATGAGAAATATTTCTTCGATTGTACCCAAAAACGTGGCACGTCTAAGTTCAGATATTTCGAAGGTCCCCTCCAATTTTCATCAAGATCGCATATGCCGTTTGCCCGGAATCGTGCGAACAAACAGACAAAAAAACAAACAAAAAAAAAAAAAAAAACAAACAAACAAAAAAACAACCGAGCTAAATTTTTTGGGGGGTCAGTGAAATTGAAGTCTTCGCTTCGCTCATCCAATAAACTACTACATACAGAAAAATATGTAAGTAGTTACTATTTCATGTGGTATGATGAATATTCGAGGTGGCTGTTCTCACTTGCTCTTCACACTAAAGTTTCGGTCGAGTCGACAATGTGTTGTCGATTGTCGCTGTCACTTTGCAAATAGACCCCCTGTACTGTTACCGAAACAAATTATCCTTCAGTATTTGAAAGTAATCCATCTCTGTGTCATTTTTTTAAAATAGATTTTCGCACTTTGACAAATTAAACACATGTTAATCCTTCAATTAATATTCAAATATAATTTAATATGATGGCACTCAATCAGAATTATAATCAAAACCAACTGCATTTTTACAACTATAGCATTTACTTTATGTGGAAGGCAACTTAACAGGAAATGTGTGATTAATTTTTTCGTTTCTGTAGGCTTGCTCTTGTAGTTAATTCAAGTTTAAAAATAAATTACAGGTTCGACTATAATTTGAGTCGAAGTGATATTTTGTTTCTTGTTTTTATTGCATGAACTGTTTTTAAACACAAATGCATTCTGCTTATTTGATTTAAAGCAGTTTGTTTTTATTCCTTCTTAATTGGCTAACACATTCACGAATCTAGAAAAAAACTTATTCATAATTTGCACCTAAATTCCAACGGTACCCGACGTCACGAACTCGTCCTCACCAAACTTCATCTCCTATAAGTCGTGCGGTAATATCATTATCATCAATAGTATGTTCCGAGTCGGGTTTCAACCTCTTTCTCCCACAAAAGTGAAACGAAACTACGTCTAGTGGCGAAGTGAAGAAGTGAAGTGAAGCACTACTGACCTGCTTCCCTGGAAACGTGCGTTATGCCGCACGAGATGATTCAACGTGTAGGAAGGAACTAGCAAGCTGCTCACATGTGTTCAGTGGTCGCTCAGATGCCAGACTCCGAACATGTGTGACGGGACTCGTCTTGTACAGATCAAGATAGTGTGCAGGTGTTATGTTGTTTAATTAAAGTTGCAGGCACAGGCGGTTTTTTAGTTCAATCATATGCGTGCAAGATGAACTTACGTACGCACTTTTTACTTGTATCTATGTACAACTGATTCGACGTCTTAAGAGGTAAGTTTTTACAGAATGTTTGTTGAATTTGAACCCATTTGTTGAATTAAACTAATTAGAATTTTTATGATAATATGGTAAATCAGTTTTGAAAAAAAATTAAAAAGTTGTACGTGAATATAAGTTTGGTTCGTTTTATAGTAGGCGACTATGACGCTGTTAGGGAAATTTAAATAGATTTGATTTGATAAGATTAGATTGAGGTCTTTATTAAGGCTGGATTAAGGCTATAGTGAAGCCTTATCTTCCATCCATCCTGATTTTAGTGCAGCTACATACATAATTTTATTGTTACAGCAAATCCTAGATAAAAAAGTGCACCGGGAATATGTCATAGATAGTACAAATACATACATAAACAAAATATATTAAAGCTTACTTAGTAATTAACTTATATTGTTGTTAAAAATACTTAGTTGTTTAATGTGTATGTGCTTTGTTTGTACAAAAAAAAATTCATGAAGAAAATATTTTAAGTCCGCGGATGTTGAAGAATTATGCCCAGATATTCAGAAGGCAGTAATAATTCGAAGAGTGGTAAACATATTTTCCGGTTGGAAATCAAACGGGAAAAACTTTTCCTCTTAAGGTCAAAATGAGTAAAGGATGAGATGATATACCAGCGAATGTAAAAATGTTATTTTAGATTGGGTACTCAGTTCTATCAATCGCGTTTTGTCAAATAAAACCTCCAGTCAGGATTGCCTTTAGGTGGCATCGAGCCTCTGACCTCTTGCATACAACGCGTTAGGCTTTCCCTTTCCGTGTAACTAGATTGATTAATTCACACTACGCAATACAATGAATTGTTAACCTTTGAAGGTGGGATTATATTGAATAAAATAAAAATAGAACAAATTCGCATTTAGAATCTACCTACTCACTCAACCAGAACTAATGCCGCATTATTAGAAAGTTTGTTTCGAATTCCATTTGAACATTTTTGGCTAGCCTAAGCATAATCACATATTTTTTCAATTCTGTTTCAATTTCTCGTTTGAAACCTGCCCAGGGTGCAATTCATGCCCCTGTTCAGGTGTAAATTACTAGGTATATTGAAGTTAGGACAATTTTGTCCTGTAAAGGGATGTCTAAGGCCAATCCCTTATAATCGCATTGACGACTGTGAAAACGTCTCGACGAGATTCGAACTCGGGACCTCTGAATCAGATTTCCCGCGCTTATCGCTCGACCCAAACACCATCGGTAATAAAATATTTTATACCGTTGACAGTTTGAAAAATGTTCAAAGGAATGTCGGTATCGTGTTGATATTTGCACGTCTTGATGTGTTTGGGGCCCCAATATGCAGCTAGGCTGAGTGAGCGCTGTCCCGTTTCTCCTCCCCAAATATGAACCTAGTCTCTTCTAACGGTTCTCCGCGTTACATCGCCCCCTCGCCAGCTGTCTGCGCCAACACTGTACCGGCCGCCTCCTGGGCCATGCACATTGTTTCGGGTGTTAATTGTTCTAACTCGACGATCTATTTCACTTTTTGTTCCAGAATCCACCACAACATTGCATCGCCGACGCGCTTCATTTCATACTCAAACAAGATGGCGGTTTTCTTCAAAAGGGCCCGCCCTTCTGGTCACCGTAGCTCTCGTATCCGCCCGGGAAAGTGCAAGTAAAGTCAAATTTGAATCGTCAAATGATACAAGTTGGGATATTTTTAAATTTTTTGGGTGATACTTCGGAAACGAATGTTCTTCTGGATGGTGGTGTCCCCGGGTACGGAAGGAAGAGGCGTTCGACAAGGGAAGGATCTTTTCGACTTGATTGGTTTCGGAACGGGATCGAATACAGATCCTTACCTAGCGAAGACGAATGTTTCTGTGTATCGAAAGGGACTTATCGGAGTGTTTTTTAAGTGAGGGCGTTGTCGACGTTGGACGACTTCTTCGACAAGGAGGTGTACCGAGTGACGGAGAACGCGAGGGTAGTTGCGCATCCCCCGGGAGACGCAACTCAGGTCCCTCGAAACAGGAACCCTACGAGTACTCGGGGTCGCCGAGGGCAGAGGAACCGGAGTGGGATCAATTCGTCAAGTTCGTCCTGAGGAAGGTCGAGAAGTTCATGAAGTCCGCGGCTATAGAGGTTCAGTTCCCCTCGGAGGTGACCGAACATGGCCGATACTCCCCGAGGTTCATCGACGAGATTGCGTCAGAGGTCGACATCCTGGAGGACAAGACAGCCACCAAGAAATGTGAGTACTAATAAGGGAGTAAAATCTTCAAACCCTCATGAATCATATAATATTTACCATAAAGTATGCTCACATGCCTACATGCCTGCCTGCTAGTATGCCTACATGGCTCGCTTCTATTGCATACATAAGTGATGCTTACTTTGAATAAGTTTGAATGCATCCGTCGATGTTTCTTGAATTTTGCAAACGTATCTACTCACTATCATCTAAGAACTAATTATTTAAATGGAGGGAACACAAATGATGAACCAATTGCAGCTCCTTTTTAAATTTTTCACTAATTTTTCGAAAACTGAATCTTGTTTTGATTTAATGGTAAAACTCAGAGTCAGGAGTACATTTGATGTTCCCAGCACGAAAACAATATATGCATAGTTTTCGCTGCAGGATTATTGTAGTTGTTTTATTTGAGTATAGCTAGAAACTACACTCCATTCATATATTTTTTTAAATTTTAAATGGCGTCCATTAATACCTCTAAATTTATTTCCAAACTTTCAGTTTAAAAGCCATACACTATTGGCGGCAAAATATACTAGCCTTATAACCCAAATGTCGTGCCAGTGCTATCTTTTGAATCTTTTAACGAACATAATTATATTTTCATGGCGGGGGTTTATGAAAATAACATAACTCTTAAAAAATCCGTTGACAGTATCAAATGACCGTTGTATGCTTGGCTAGTCAACCAGAAAGCAACGCACTACTGTGAAGTTTATTCTGTCTACTATCATCAAGTTCACCTAGTCTTACGAGTCGGTCATCGTTTTTCCCCGGGTTTAATTTTTTAACTTCACTGGAGACAACTTTGGGCCCCCTGGTTAAAAGTTGGTAAAAGTAAAAGCTACTAATTTCTCTAACCATTCATTTTTTTTAAAAATAGCTCTTAAGAGAGAGCGGGAAATGTTAATTTTCTAAATCGTTACCAGCTCTGTAGTAAATTTCGCTTTCCAATGTTTAAAAACGAATCGAACTTGAGGTTGGCTGGCTTCAGAAAATATTCTAATGACGCATATAATAAAAGAGATGCAATATTAATACATACGTAATCACATACTTAATTTAACACCGAATTTACGTAGAAAAACAAAATAAAATTCATCAAATACGTAATCATTTCTAGATAAACGTTAACTTGAAGAATATATTTTTAAATATTAATATTTTTCTGTTTTAAATGCTAAAAAATTTTAACTAAATAGGACTATTAAACGAGGCTCATGAATTTTTGTATACTTTTCATGGTGGTAACTATTCCTAAGACAGAAACTATGGTCACCGGTTAGATTTTACAGGTTGCAGGTTTTTTTCGCGCATTTGGGCTCCATGTATTTTACATGGCGCGAAAACTACTTTCGTATAAAACTGATGACACAAAGTTCTAAAGGTTATAACAGTGACTAAGCAAATGAAAGAATCAAATGCAGTGCCACTGGTTTACAGTACGTTGCAAACATAACCTGAATCGCATTTTTAACGCACGTGATTCGTATGATCGCTGGGCGCTGGGCGTTACATGGCATCTCTTCACTCGTGTATCTATCCATGGAACTTAAATTAACTCCGCACACTTCTTGCGCTGCGTTTGGTTTTACATAAGAAACGTGAATCAAGCTCCATTTTCTTATATTATTATATGTTTTACTTATGATAAAACCTTATTGGTTTATTTCAAAAATTATGTTTAAAAAAAAACGACTAATCGACGAACACTACTCATAGAGATATATTGACCTTCTTTATAGAAAAAAAAATCGTATTTAGCGTCTACCCACTTAGTCACAGAAATAGTATTTAATGTTTTTTTAACGTCATCGGCGCGCAAATAATGGCCAACCAGAGATTAATATTTAAAATAGGAAATAATATCTAAGTGGTTGGACACAATCCGCCCTGGCGATGTAAGAAGACTAGTTCGGAACAAAATTTTTATTATTTTTTTTTTAAATAATACTTTTTCGTGGGAAGTCTGCCCACTGCCCCCGGGTGCATTCATGTTTAAAAGAGGGGTTTTGGAAATTTGGATAATTGTGAAGGGATGTCCGAGGGTGTTTAATTATTATTTATTCAACAAGTTAAGATACATAGTAAACTAAAAATGTTGAAGAGAATCAGAGAGGGCATAGCCCCATAGCAAGTTATGCCTGATTCCCTTATTACAACTAAATAGAAATAGGATACAATAAATATAGTCATAAACAAGCAAGTTAATAGTATCAAAAAAAAGGTAATAAGATGACTCAATCACTTGCATTTGCATTAAAAGACTGAGGAAAACCTCTGGAAAAACCTTCAGCCAAATTTACGGTCTCGACGGGATTTGAACCCGGGATTTGCCGAATCAGAGTCGACGTTTAACGCTCGAGCCCCACACTGTCGGTTGGTGCACTCCCAAATTATGGAATTATCCATTCTTGAACTAGGGGATATTACGTCCTGCCTTTCTAACGCCACAGCGTGAATGTTTTTATCTCGAAAACACATTAGGCTGATAGTTAATTTCCCTAACAAATACTGTACTCGTTAATAATAGTGTTTCTGTGTACACCTTCCAATAGGGGAGTGCCCCACTCACTCGAAGCATACAAGACAAAACCGGCGTTATGCAGTAAATGGTTTTTTTTGTTAGGTGTCTAAGATATTGGACGTGCGTTTTTTACAAATTTCCTGACCGCTCAGCTGACTGTTACCACAATTCTTTGAAAACATTGCCAATATTGTCACGAAAGTGAAAATGTGGGGCTCTACACTTTTCTAAACTTTTTTCTCCAAAAAAAGTTTGTATCTACGAATTTGGATTTTGTTAAAAAGTCGAAAATTTACCATTTCCATAACGTTTTTTTTTGGCTGATTAACAACACATATAAATAATATACGACTGATGGGCTGTCTATGTATACTTTTCTTGACAGTAAGTAAAGTTGCATATACGTCGGGTGCTTTCTGGCCGAAAGAATAGCTCTTTACCAACTGTCATGTGCCTAATCCCTCTTAGGAACCAAAATAAACAAACATCGTAACATGTTTTATTTTTTTATTTTAAAACAAATCGAAACATTTTTATATGCCTACTTAATTTTATTGTGTTTGATATCATACAATCTAAGTTCCCCAAAGAAGTCAGTGGCATGAAAATTAACACCATTAAAATATTGTTTGATAGAAAAAGTTAAAACTCTTCTATTTCATGTCCTAGTAGATGCGGAACACTTTATGAAAATTTTCCTCGCTCACAACGTCTGGTCAAGGTTAAAGTACAAACGGGTTCTAGGAAACAGTTACGATCCTCATTCATGCGGCGTAGACAAAAATTTTAGGTTACATAGAATTCGAACTTTTTAATGGTTACAGCTTACAAGTCACATTATAATACATACTTAAAGTAACTGAATATGTGATTGTAGGGCCGTACCTATATTATTACATTTCGTACATGCGAATCATAAACACTTAATTATAACCGTGCATACCTGGTCCCCTGTATGGTCCCAAAAATGAAAGGATTTCTTGATCCAATATATCGCCAAAAATGAAATGAGCTATGTAAAGTCAAATATATCAATAATATTAATTTATTTGTTGTTACTTTGGTATCAATTTAAGTATATTTAGGTCGTAGTTGAACGGTTAAGCATAGATTAAAGAAATGTGAAGCGGTTTAGGAAAGCTGTTAGTAATAATAAAAAAAAAAAATACTTACAGCTGCAAATTAGATAAGATAATTTTAAAAAAGAAGTAGGCTACAAGTACTTGAGATCTATTTTTCCCAATTGTCAGATTCGTTATTTTAATTTCACTAGTGTAAGAATGTTGAACAAGTAATGCCATTCACAAAAATATAAATAGCATTATTTTGTATACAATTATTATAAATTTATACTAGTTCCAGTCAAAGTGTATCTCTTTACGTCCCTGGCTAGGGATTATATTGAACTGCATCCGTACCAAAATAGATAGATAGATAGATAGATAGATAGATAGATAGATAGATAGATAGATAGATATTTTTATTCACTTAGACTAGTACATTGTACAAGTATAACTCTTTGCAGAGAAAGTGAATAGTCTATAATTAATAATTAATAATAAAAGTGATAGTAATTATAATGATATACACAGTGTTAGAAGAAAGAATAGTTGGATATAAAGCATAATTGATAATTGATATGGATATTGATATTGATATGTATGATAAATGATGATATTGATATATATATATATGATGATTCATTAATTGATTAATAATGATAAACACAGTGTTTATGTTAAAAGAGATAAAAAATGGATATCTCATAATAATAAAGAAAAGTTGGATAAAAGCAATTTTTGATGTGATATTGTGATAAGAATTGCTGATGGCACAGAAAACAGCAATGATGTACAGTAGAATGTGTCTAGTATATATTGATATTTATATATATATGATGATTGATTGATTGATTAGTGTTTATGGTAAAGTAGAGTAGATGCAAAATATGCCCTACTAGATTAAGAATTCATATAGAATAAAGAAAAATTGGATATAAAGCAATAATTGATATGATATTGTGATAAGAATTGCTAATGGCACAGAAAACAGCAATGATGTACAGTAGAATGTGTCTATAGTATATAATTGAAATTTATATATATATATATGTGTGATGATTGATTGATTAGTGTTTATGTTAAAGTAAAAGAGATGCAAAATAATAGAATGCCCTACTAGATTAAGAATTCATATAGAATAAAGAAAAGTTGGATATAAAGCAATATTGATGTGATATTGTGATGAGAATTGCTGATGGCACAGAAAACAGCAATTGGAGGATGTACAGCAGAATGTGTCTTATATACCTGCACAATCCAAGGAAGCGTGTAAGCACATATATATATTATATATAGAAGTTTGTTACATCATTTCGGCCAAGGGAACATTTGAAAATTTTAAATTACAGTGCTTGTTTGTGGTTATACTCTAGATAATTTGTAAATATTATAATGAAAAAATGAATTAACTGCAAATATTTACATGGAGAGGTAGTCATTGATGGAGTAAAAGCTGTTTGCTGTAAGATATGATTTCAACTTATGTTTAAAGGAAGACAGGGTGGGAGAGGTTTTGATGTGGTCAGGAGCTTATTGTAGAGGGTGGAAGATAGATATTCAGGGCCTTGTGCAAAGAGGCGCAGATTGTGGGAGGGCCTGTGTATGTGAAGGTTGGCTCTAGTGTTATGGGAGTGCACAGAAGCATTTAGATAGAAGAGGTTACGGTTGGTGCGAACGAATAATGCGGCTGATTGGATAAGGGTACATGCTAGAGTAAGAATACCAAGTTCCTTGAAAAGTTCTCTACATGAGTGTCTTCTGGAGACACCAGCTATGATACGAACCGCTCTCTTTGGAGAATGAATATTCTGTTCGCATGGGGGGAAGCTCCCCAAAATAGCAGGCCATATGATAAGTGAGAGTGAATGTGAGATTTATGATTTCATTCATTACATTATTATTGGTACAAACTCCATGATGTAAAAATGTAAGTAATTTATGTAATGTAAAATGCAAATGTAGCAAATTTATAATAACTTAATAACTAAATACCATAAACTTAAGGGCTAGAAACTTTATTCAGCAGTTATTCATGCAGAATAGTTAAGTCACTGTGTTAGTTTTTAACATAAACCTCGTGTTTCAGCCCGTCTGCGACTGAAGAAGCTGCTCATCCCCCTGCTGGTGATTCTCAAGCTGTTCAAGCTGAAGCTCCTGCTGTTCCTGCCCCTGATCCTGGGCCTCGCCTCCTTCAAGAAGCTGCTGGGCTTCCTCGCTATCGTCATCCCCGGCCTGATTGGCTTCTTCAAGCTGTGCAAGCCCAACCTGCAGGGAGGTAGCCTGGGAGGGTACGGACACAGCAACTACTACAGCCAGCAACCACCTCACACTCTGCACCAGTACTCGCCCGGCGGTCTGGGCGCGGGGAGCTTCTACGGCCAAGGGTACGTACGATGCAACTATAACTTACTAACCCAGAGCAATAAGTCAATATTTAGACTTTGCCCTGTTCTTATATTTCTACACTTTTCAAGTTTCAACGACAGTTTGAAGAAGACACTTGAAGTGTCTAAATACAACATTTAAATATAATCAAAGAACAGTGCAAAGTCTAAATATTGTATTATTTCTATCAAAACACCTTTTCTAATTCTGTAGCACGAGCTCTGGGTTATTCTAGTATACATAACTGGGTGTAACTTATTTTAGCCTGTATCACTACTAGTTTATAAATTAAAATATACCATGCCAAGTATACGCATTGCTGCATGCTAAAATACACCCGGGATGCATGATAGAATAAATATAATATAATAATTATAATATTAAAATATATATACCTAGAGTACATATGCAACAATATCAACTATACTCAGAAAGGGGTATTGTACGACAATCCTAGCAACACTTTAAACAAATAAGCAGCACACCACATCTAAAACTCTCAAGCAAGCAAACAAGAGTTAATAGTGTATCAACAATCATCAATATCGATAGCCAGGATAATGATTACAGTTTTATAGTAGGAGGTGTGGCGAATAATGGTTTTATTGACTTACCACCGTGGAGGCACCTTGTAATTGCTGTTTATATCACTAATACGATGGTATACACACATATGCAGATACCATTCTAACAAATAGTTCATCCTGAACACTCTTAAAAGTGTGAAGCACACAACACAAAGTTATCTTATCGCATATAAAATACGAATCAACCAACAATTCTGTCGATGGGCTCTAGTTTGCAACTAACTACTCTATAGTCGAAAAACGCTCAACATTAGCTTGCATACAAATCTCAACAGCTGTTCTGCAAACTACTACTTAATCCAAAGCTTAACTTCCTGGCAGGTAATTGACATAATTTCTATTTTCGTACTCTTTATGCATCGAGAAATCGAGAATTTTGACTGTTTGAGTTATTGAACTGTCCAAATTTTCAGATTCTAAGTATATAAATTAGTATTGCTTAATTTTGTTCACACGACTAAAATAAAAAAACTTCCACGAAACTTTATTGAATCTGATTTGCATATATTTCAAATGTTTTGGAGCCGGTATCAAATGCTTCCTCTGCAGCCTATGCTTGTGTGAGTGTGTGTGTTGTCTAAACATTTTTTATTATGAATACGTAATGTGTTGCGTGGCGCTTATACCATAGTTATAAACGTTATACAATTTTCGACGTTTCTCTGGAGAAACCATCTCTCGAGTTAACGGGAAAATCCAAGCAATGTGCTAGGATCAATATTAAAATGCGTGGATTGAGCACACTTTCTATTTCAATAAAAGTATAATACACACATATGCAAGTTTCTCTTGCATATCATTGGTTTCTAGCCTGTCACGATCATATAAAATTGCTAAGCAGTCATCTTGGCTATTTCCCATTTATGATCGTCCTATATTAAAACGTAAGTGGTACTGCAGGAGTATCATAGACCTGACTTTCAGATTCAGAGTGGATTGCTGAGTGGTACACATCTCACTTTGTTGCTTATACATTTCCGAGTGTTACTATTATATGAAGAAATAACAAAGTTATCAATGATTTTTTTGTAAATGGTTATACCAACATACCAACTTACTACCATAAGTTATGTCATAAATTTGCCCATTGCCGACTAAAAATAATAACAAACAAACGTGTTTTAGGCATATACATCTTCAATATTATAAATATATTTTCCTCGAGATTATAGCTTTACAAACTGCGAGTACAATTTAAGTAGCATAGTACTCGCATCGATGTAATTTTGAAAAACGTTGAATATATTGTTTTATACATTACTTTTTCATAATGATTGAAGACTATTTAAATTATGAATTTTTATTATTATTTATCACTTTTAATATTAAAATTACTTGATAAGAAAGTATTTTATAATAAATCACCTATATTTTACAGCTTTCTATATTGAAATGTGAATACCTGTTTTAAACTATATCAATACAACTTACGCTCTTTCTTTCCCTTAGTGGTGGGTACCAGGGCACTGGGGCCGGCGCCGGCTACTACGGTGGCAACTACGCTCGCGACGCCGACGCCAAGCCGTCCACTCACTCTGGCTCCGTCGCCTTCCGAGACAGCGACCAGGCGGCGCCCGATCACTACGACGCGCAGCAGCTGGCGTACAACGGCTACAAGAACTACCAGACTTAGTCGCCTTCTCGTCGTCGTCCCAACACAAGACTGTCTTCCCCCGTGTCTACAAGAAGCGTCGTGTAGTAATATACCCATTCTAAGACTGCCAAATATTAGTTCGTATTACACCTATCGCATATCGAATACTATTTTCACTGTAAAGTTGAGTCTATTTGCAACACATAACATTGTCCTAATGCACATTTTAAACGAATGATCACTTTTCTGTCCGTCCATTCGTCTATCTACCTGTGCTTGTCACTTTTCAAGATAAAAACAGAACATGAACTTCGATTGAAATGCGGATTTTTTTTGTCATTGCTCGTCACCACGGATGATACAGAATGCTTTTGGAGATCCTGGGAGTCTATCAACCCGGCACCTCCACCAACAATATGACGTTGTTACAAGGTTGCATTTATTTATAACGGTAGGTTTCGTTCCTTATTTTGGGTACTCCCATTCCGCGTTTGTTTCAATATTAAAGTCATTCCCAAAAAATAATAATAAATAATATTTTGTCGATTACTTTAATTTTTCGGGACATATAAAGTGAATTTTAAAAAAACCATTAACATATCAAATTCAATTATTACACTTTTTTAAATTACAAAGGCAAAATACACAACGGAACACTGTATGAAGGGTATCCGTAAATTGTTCGTGTACGTGTTCTTGAGGATATACATTTCAAGTACATAGTTTCCACACACACATTCGGCAAGGAATATCCAATGACCAGCACCAAACACCAACATTCATATTACTACTAAGCAATACTAAAACAAAATCTCCAGTGAGGATTGTTAATGACCAACGACCTTCCAAAAGAGCTAGATCTAAGAGTAAGCTAGCAGTGATGTAGCTATCGGTATGATATAGGTGTTTTATTTTCTGTAAGATAATTATAATGTTAATATTTATTATATTGTAACACGCATAATATGCGGTGCTACCCAACTATGTACTAAGTTACCGTAGGCTAGTTAGGTGAGTGACACCGATAACTATAATTATAATGTAGTTATCTGTAATAATAGTGTACCGGTGATTATTGGTACACTCTTAAATCACCGAGTGTTTGCTGTGTTTTGTGAATCATTCACATTATCGAACGTAGTGAGCTTAAGTTAGTGTACTTTAACTGTATGGATCAAAATTATTAATTAATATTTAACAATAGTGAATATGAGCAGTTGGTTGTAATACTTATTATGTGTATTTCATTGTCAAACCAGCGACTTCATAATACGTGCTAGGCAGATTTGTCTTAAAGTAAAAGTGTAAGACATTAAAAGTATTGACTATGTCACATGCAGTTTTCCAATTAATATGTGTATTCTCTAATCTCGTAATAAAATTGACTCGGAATGAAAGGATTGTGTTGTACACTACTTTATGATTGTGAGATTGAAGTATAATAATGTGTTGTGCCAGTGTTTTGATCAGTGGGTATTATGATAGTATTGTATAAATTGCGTAAGTATTTTAAGGATTATTGCGCAGAAATAAACAGACATCCAGGATCAGTCCTAAGGGTGCGGCTAACATTTTTAGCAAAATAATCCGTTACGATTTAGTCACAAGAAATAATACATTGTAAAAAGTCTGAGAAAGTCACATTTAATTTAACGGCAATGGCTTTGTTCTCGAAGAACTCATTTTTATCAAATCTATTTTGAATGTCAGGCGGTGAATGCATTGTAGTGACAAAGGTGTACCGAATCTTGCACGCTCAAAGTTCCCCAAAATTCCGCTTGGAGATTGAATGAAGCTTGCAATATTTACTCTTACTTTATTACTGGTTATGTTTTCCATAGAATTGTATGCATTTTAAAACATGTTCAATCAAAAAAAATCTAGAAGTTCATAGATCTATTCCGCCTGGGGTTAGTACCCGGGTGTCTCCCACAATCTGAGTATAAAGGCTTCTTAGCTAAAACTAGACTAGAAAAACGCCAACGTTGTTTTTATACAAGTGAGAAAGCCATGTGTTGAGTACCCGTTAACATTTGAATTTTGCACATGCTGTCTAGATCCAGCCTTAGGTAGGGGGAGGAAAGGGAATGTCCCCAGGTACTCAACACATGGCTCGCTCACTTGTCTAACAAAGGCTTTGTCGTTTTCTTAGTAATTAAAGTGTAATGATGTCAGTGCATTAATTTTGTTCTAATTTCAATAATAAAACAATGTCAAAACCAAAACTGTATTAATGTTTTTCTACTTGTGCAATAAATCACAACTAATGATAGTACAGCATATTGATCAAACTGAAATAATATAATCAGTAATAGTAGTATATTCATATCCCACGCATACAAAACTTGTAAATAGACAGACAAGCCTTACATACACAACATAATAATTGAGATCAAGAAGAGGGGCCAAGCTCATGTACCCTAGTACATTTGCACATTTTAAATTCATTAAAGTACACTGCTCAGGGACTACATCCGTGAAGAGATTGAAAAAATAGAATTTGTACGAACTATTCCTTTTAAATTATTAGCTGCTAGTTCTTTTTTGACAAGGTCGTCAAGGATGACGTCACGGGGATGTATAAGTGTTTATATACTTATTTTGCGTAAATGTAGGAAAAGTTCATGAGCCTGGCCCTTCTTTTAGATCTTAATGTTTTTGTGTGTGTATGTATTGGTTGTCATTATACAAGTTTTAATGTATGCTCAGGATCTCATTTATATTGCAAAATGTATTTTTTAAGGTAGAATAATACCAAACATTACAAAAAATACTGTAACAATTCAGCTTAACCTTACACAAAAGCATTGAGATCTAAAATAAAATTTATCGTGTCAAATTTGCCCAGGGTGCAATGCATATGCCCCTGTCTTACTAGGTATTACCCCGTAAAAACCTTCTATCACTGTTTTCATGTTCTATCATGCAGGAAAGCTGGTATCGACGGGTTTTGAAACAAAGACCTTCTAAATCAGAGTCGCGCGTGCTAGCACTGTTGGTATGAGATCAAAAGAAAAGCCAAGCTTACGAACCCTTCTACATAAATTCACTTTGCCCCATAACTGCAACCTTGCAAATCTGGTCTAAATTTGATCTGCCACTAAGTTTATTGTTTTAAATGTATTATTTCATTAAACTTAATTTTGTCAAGCTTTGCAAGGATCAAAGTGAATAAAAATAATTGTGACAAAATGTAGACGTCTATGAATAAGTTTGGCACTTCTTTTAAATTTTAATGCTTTGGTAAGGTTTCGCGTTAGGGTTGGAAATATTTTTACGTTATTTTATTATGTTTTGGATCTAATTTCTTTTCTAATTCCGCTTCAAAATGATTTGTACAACTAGAATAATTTTATAAAAGAGTATTAATTGCTATGGTATAACCAATGCATTTACAAAAATTAATAGAATGTAAAATTCCTAGTTGCCTGCTTTTAGTACACATTGCAGGTGATAACTGTCAAGTCTCTATATAGTTATTGTGTTTACTATAAGGCTTATAACACATCATTTATTTCGAACCTAGCTAACATTTTCACCTTTTTAGCCGCGTGTAGATCACTATTTATTTAATGCAAATGTAGAGTTTGAACGTTGTAGACCCACCTGTTTGATCAGAATCGCTGGGAAATTGAAACTGACGAATTAGCCAGTAGTTAAGAGGATTGTAGGAGGGGTAGTAGGAACTAACATACAGAAAGTGATTTCTCGAGCAAGTTTCAACACATATTTTCACCAATAAGAAATGTTTAAAACCCAACCAAATTTGACATATTGTGTTGTCCAGGATCTAAATTCCATCGATTATGACAGTTTCTGAATTCATATTACGTTTTATGACAGCTGGGTAACACCTCGAAAACACCCCAACTGTGCATGCTGTCTAGGGTGCCCGAGTATGTTCGCGCACCGCGACTTGGCTGTGGCTTATTAACGAGCACTAGGTTTGTTTACATTAGTTTAAGTTGAGTATATCCATATACACGAATGAAAAAAAACAATAGATAGGCAATATTAAAATTGACAACTTTATGTACTTTAGTATCTTTGGGTTCACAATAGTATCGTAAAACGAAGAGTAGTATAGCTGAACATGACAGTATTGTTTTTGAGAATATGAGGTGGTAAATTCTTGCACAGATTTTGCCGCGAAACGAAATTAAACGAACATATTGTCTAAAGTGTAAATGAGATTGCACAATAGGTGGTTGCTTGTAACACATTAATGAAGATTCGAGTTTCGATAGTTTTCCAAAACTGAATTTAAATTACTTAAAAACAATAATTTCTGATATTAATATTAAACATTTCTTCACCAGGCCAAGTGTAGACAGTTTGAAAAAAGACATATTGTGATTTAAACAGTGACATACAGATATTAGACTGAGTAAATTTTCCATTAAAAAATGGGGGATGTACGACGAATGGAAATGTTCAACATTAATACCAATACAAATGTCAATAACCCTAGTATACCAGAAGAGCTGCGACCAATAAACTTGTTGACTATTTAAGAAAGAGTTATTGAGAAATGGGTGCATTACCACTTGTTGGAATATTTTGAAACACATAAATTGTTGTATAAATACCACTACCAGTCTGGCTTTAGGAAAAATTAATCTACGGAAAGTGCGATGAATGTAATACCCAAGTGGAGAGATGTAGTTAACAAAGGAAACTTTGTTACAAACGTAATGATTGATCTTAAAATTGCTTTTGAGACTGTTAATAAATCGATATTGTTAAAAAAAAGAGATATATAGAATTGGTGGAAAAGCATTAGATTGGTAACTTTAAAACAAGTTGTGACAGTAAAAATATAGTGTATGTGAAAAAAGGCTGTGGTCTTGGGGTAGTGTTTATTTATTAATTAGTGTTAAACTAACTAACACAGCTAGCTTGTGTTCCTGTTGACGTTGAAACATGTTCCTTCATGTTTGACCCTCTTAGCACCTGTCACAATTCCCACATGGAATTTCATACACGCCACTACCTTCTAGGCGGATGTGGTCCTTAGTTCTTAACAACTCTCCTATCTTTCTGTCGGTAATTTTATGTTTTGTTTGGCAAGAATTTTTCCTATTCTGTCCGTATCTCTTTTAACATACGGCAAATATGCAGTTGCAAGTGGTTCTTCTTTTACTGTACCTACATCTTTTTCCGTGTTAGTTTGTCGTCTGAGGGCCTTTTGAATGATTGTATTTGGAAAGCCATTCTGCTTGAGCACATCTCCTAGTATACGAAATTCTTCTTCAGCATGATTTGCATCAGCTATTCTGTGTACTATTCTGTGTATTATGTGTACGCTACTGATCGGATCTGGGCTGGGCTGGATGATGATGTGAATAATTAGAATTAGAAACATCCAGGATCTAGGCTGTCAATGTCATACTTTTTCCAGCTGGTCCCGGGTTCAATTTCCGGTGGAGGAACTTTTTTTAATTTATGTCTATGGTACCAACATAACAGCGTCATAGTTTCCTACAACAAGATAACCTCAGTAAATATTTAAGTTTCGTGAAAATTGCAAGTTTATAATTTTTTGCTACTTTTATTACCTTTCCAACGGAACCTTTGAAATAAATCTGTCAATTCTTTTAGCGGCCATCTTGTTTTTTTGCAACGGTATACAAGTTATAAAGTGTTTTTTTTTGCGGCCATCTTGTTTTTTTGCAACGGGTACCTCATCAATATTGTTAAAGTACGTTTCATAACGAAACGATTGATACCAGATACATAATTCGTTCGTCAATTATTGTGCCTCGACGAAATGTGTTTCAAACATCAAGATCAAATACTCGATGCATATATTATTCATTTACACATGCCGTCGCTTCAAATACATTATCTCGGGATATATTTGTCGGAACATAAAATGTAAAGACTCATTGAATACATAAAGAGATATGCTACAGATAAACAAGCCAAACACATCCAAAATCGTTTTGGTAATGTAGATATATGCGCCATAAGATCCATAACGATGACGAGTGTGGTAAATAATTTAAGTTTTTGTAACATAACCTCAGTAAATATTAAAGTTTCAACAAAATGGTAAATATATAGTTTATTCATCATTTAATTACCTTTTCAACGGTATACGTGAATTAAAAATCGGGTACATACTTTAAATGATATGCGAGTCAAAAGGTTCATTGGCGGCGGCCATCTTGTTTTTTGCCATGGGAAGGGCTCAGTAAAAAATCGAAATTTTTCCCATCAAAATTGTTAAATCACGGTTCATAACGAATCGATTGATACCCCATACATAGTTGTTTCACCTATTGTGCTCTGAAAAAATCGTTAAAATTACTAAAAATTCAAACCAAACATAACCTCAAAAATATTAAACTTTCTGGAAAATTGTTGGTATATCGTTTATAGCTCTTTTTATTACCTTTTCAACGGTACATTTACAATTGAAATCGGCGAAATACTTTCAAAGATATTTTAGTTAAATGTTCAATGACGGCGGCCATCTTGTTTTTGCCCAGGGAAGGTCTCAGTAAAAAAATCGAAATTTACCCAATCAAAATTGTTTAAGTTCGGTTCATAACGAATCGATTGATATCAAATATCTAATTGTTTCACCAATTGTGTATCGACAAAATGTATTTTAAACATAAAGATCACACAGTAGTAGCATAAATTCATCTACACATGACATCGCTTCAATTACATAAACTCAGGCTATAATTGTCAGAAAATTAAATGCATGGATTCAGTAAAAACACATAGAAATAATCTACCAAAAATGCAAGTTAAGAAAATGAAAAGCCTTTTTACCTAGTAAATATCGTTCCATAACGAGAAAGTTTAAAGTGAACAGTTGTTTTTGTAACATAACCTCAAACAAAAAAGATTTTCGTGAAAATTTGTAAAAATTAATTTAAATTTCTATCGTTTACCTTTCGAATGGTACCTTTGAAATTGAAATCAGTCAAATACTTACGAAGATACGCTAGTTTAAAATTCGAAAACGGCGGTCATCTTGTTTTAGATATGACGGTCTTAGTAAAAAAATCAAGACTCTCACCATCGAAATTGTTTATCTATGGATCAATACGAATCGAGTGATACCACATACATAGCTCTTTCACCTTTTCGGCCACGGAATTACCTATGCTCCCCTACTAAATGGCATAGTAGAGTAATGCCTCTGTAGTTAGATTCTATGGAGTTCTATTGTAAATGAAGGGGTATTTTTAATTGCTAATAATAAACCTACTTTCCTTCCAGTTTGAAGAACCGATCTACGGCAGCAACGACCCGAGCTTCACGGACTTCGTTGCCCCCGGTGTCATCCTGACGTAAGTACAACAATTACAAACAAGTTTTATAAATTGTATTTTCAACAGGAATATTATTACCGATTATACCAACTGTCGTACAAGTTTGCTCCAGATTGTACTATTGTTTCGTGTGTGTTGTATGTGTGTACTATGTGTACTACTGTTGTAGTTTATGAAAAATTACATATATTTTTTATTGCGTAAAGAATAATAATAATTATTTAAATCTTTATAAATTTGCAAAAACTATATTTTTCCCGAACTCGTGCAGTTGGCTGAGTTGTATTCCTTTTTTCCTATCTTTGATAAGATTGAAAATTAATTGCATTAGTTTTATTCATGTCTATCGTTTTCATGTATTCTTTACACTTAATGATCGTTGCTGGTCTTAAATAATGAGTATAAATTCAAATTTGAACTAGTCTCTTAAATCACCGAACTGGTTAGTTTTAAATAACTGAATTAGTCGTTCATTGTATGGAGTAAATCAAACTGTAGTCTATTGTTCTTTAATAATATTTGTTTATCTTTCATCTTCTAGCATAGTGTTCTTCTTGGCTGTGGCTCTGACGTCGTCAGCTCTCATCATTGAGCGAATGGAAGGTCTGCTAGACAGGAGTTGGGTGGCAGGTAACACACTTTGTCCAAACATTTTAAATTTTCGAGATTTTTGCCAAGAACTATAAAAATCACATTTTCATGAATAGCAAATCATTGATCCATGACCCAAATTACAGAATTGAATATTATTTATTGCTGGGCTATGAAATATTATTTAGTTTTATTATTTGGGAAAAAAATCAAAATGTCTTTAAAATATTCAATTTAAAAAAATTGTAACAATAAACAGTCCATGTTATTTTAACAAGGCGTGGCTAATGGGTTGATAATGTATCGTCACATGTGCTTAATTAACGAGTTTTAAGTTCTTGCACACGAATTTAATGACCCGGCACCTCCACCATTTGTAAAAGATGGGCGGAGTTACCATAGACCACCCGGAACTCATAGTAAATGTAAATAGTGTAGCCTCAATATTCCTTAAGAATACCTTATGCTGCCCAATTTAAGATTTGACATAAGCAAACTATCCCTACTAAACAGTTAGTATTTTCCCTTTGAACCAAATTGCTAATGTCGGAAAAGATGTGTAGGTGACATTGTACACGAACTACATTTATAATCCCATCATGCAACACGAAGCATGAAGTGTCCACAGACTTACTGACTTCAGCTGGCAGGCAGGCAGACAACCCAGGACTAAGACATCCCTACTGACTGAGAACTCGTTTGTATGTGGTGTTTACTGACAGGCTGTAGGCTGCTGAAATAGATACTTCAAAGACAATCCATTTGGTAATGTACACGACAATGAAAAATGTTGTCACTTCTTACAGGATCGTATGAATAAAAAATATTTACTTTAAAATTACTTTTGGTGGAGGTGCCGGGTTTAACATCGGTATCCCAACCCTGTAAATGACAGGTCGGGCAGGAAACTTGATTCAATAACAAGTAAACAACTCTTCTGAATTCACTTAGCTATTTTATAACTTGTATTAATTCAACTCATGGATAAATGGATAAAATAAGTAGAGGGCAGACAACAATCAGTAGACACTCAGCCATATTGGATAAGGAAAGCGCAGAGGAATTTTTTAGTACGGAAAAGAAAATTATGAATTATGTTTTGTTTAAAATATTATTATTGTACAATGTTCATATGTTAGTAGGTGTACAACTTGTGCGTTTTCAGACCATTCCATAGCTAGCACTCTTTTCGATATTTTAAAAGTCAAATGAAAATAGCTGACAGTTGGCAGATGAACTTTAGTAAAAAATGTGATTTTTTTAAATGGGACAATAGCTCCCTTTTGGATTTTTGAACTCGAAGAAAATTAAAGTTGTTGGCACCAAGACGATGATGCCAATAAATACGAGGGAAAAATGAATAAAACAAATCACAATCGAGCTTACCTTGGCTTCCAGACAATTGTCTTGAGGAGACGGCGAACTTGCCGTTTGAGCGAGGTGTCGAAGTAGGTGATGAAGAGGGAAAATGATAGGCTAGCCTAGTGAGATGATAGATAGAAGGGGGATCGATAGTGATGAAAGTAGCAAATGATGATACAACAACATACGTAATGCACACGAAAAATCAACTTAAATATCACTTGTAAAAGCACTGTGAACTGTGTGTGTTAAGAAAGTGTCACTGAGTGACCACGAAGAATTGGCTGTTGCTCTCGAGGCAACTATGAAATATGCGAATAATACACTGTCTAGAACAGACAGCCGTACTGAGGTCTGAATGCTATGGCAGTTCGAATGCAATAGAGACGAGCCTACGACCTGTCCAGGTCAGGTTTACAAACAGAGATAAGAGAAGCAAGGGGGGTACGAGGGGAGTGAAAAACTAAATACTACGTGAAACAAGAGTGGGCATAAACTGGCGCGAACAAAGTTCTAGGTGCAATACTTAATTTTGAGCTATGCTTTTTATTGTTTAAAACCCTTTATAGGGCAAAAGAAAAGCACCCAAAATTTTGCTTTCTAGCAAATCAAATCTACTTCAGGCAAACAAAATATCCGGGCATTCCGGAAAAATTGTGTGTTTGAGTGTTTTTATAAACAATTTGATTTTTGAACCATTCCAAAAATCCTTCTTATCATTAGAATTTATCATGGAAAAATTCTACCAATTCCGAACAAAATTATGCAGCTTTTTACCCGGGTTTAAAGTATGGAAAGCTGGCATATTTAATTGTGTAGGTTTTGAAAAGTGGTGGGAAATAATTATCCCACTGCTCTATAAAGGGTTTTAATTAAACACACCATTGTCTCCGCTCCGAGTATAAGGGAAATAATTTCTGAAATAATGTTTGGTATGCGATTTTTTTGTCACATTTTACAAATAAGAGTTTTGAACCGGTTTTCTTTTTTATTTAAGTTCCTCTTTCATTCAACCAACTTTCAGCCATTATCCTGTTCAGAATATCGGTAAGAGTGCTATGGAATAGCCTTTAACATTTGACTTTTGTTTGTTTATAATCATTATTTACTATATTCACGTAACAAAATTGGTTATTTACACATACAATTAAACGCATGCTTTTGAGTACATCTTGGTGAACTATGTTCCTTACTGTCTTGTTTTCTTGTCCTGTTGTCTAACATTATAATTTTGTGCATCAATAATTCTTGGTACTACAGTTGAAACTATGTTAAGTTTTGATTAAATATATTGTTAATGTAACTTTATGGTATTACTATGTGAATTGTGTTCTTATATGTGTGTCTCTGTGTCATTTAGGGTTCGTGATCTCTGCGATCTGCGAGCTTGAGAGAAACGCCATCCAGTTGGCTCTCGGTAGTTTCTACCCTACACTGCTGCTCAGCGGTAAGATAGTGAACAACTACACTTACATAATAGGTGCAGAATGGTATAAAATGATTGTGGTGTATGCTGGAGTAAAATCTAGAAATTTAAACGTTAAAACTTGTTTGGTGATGGTGATTGGCGAACAATAATACAAAAGGTACCAGATTTGCGGGTAAAAGAAAATATTTTTGTGGAAATGGTGGAGGTGCCGGTCCAGATTCTTTTAAATTTATAACACCATTCAAACTACAGACAATAGAAAATAAATAGGGAGAAAGTCTTAATGTAAGATTCCACAAGTAAAATGCAATCTCCATTTTTACATTAGTGGTTACCGGCCGTCTTTTCCCTGCACGGCTGGATTTGTTGATTAAATGTTTTTGACATTTTAACATTATAAAAAAGTTTGGCCGAGATAATCCAGCCGACTTTAAGCATGTTCGAATATAAACAATGCATCCTCAGCGATTCCGCAGAGAGAATCCTAATCACGTGTTTCTATTCTGATCTTCAGGTGTGATCTGGCCAGTCGAAGGTATGCCCTTAG
Organism: Sweltsa coloradensis; assembly: GCA_024449915.1. NCBI lineage: Eukaryota > Metazoa > Arthropoda > Insecta > Plecoptera > Chloroperlidae > Sweltsa > Sweltsa coloradensis. The sequence continues at coordinate 87,583 of JAMZAV010002591.1, forward strand.
TACTCCGGTACGTCAGCCTTGGCTTACCGCTGACGTTAGCTACGTCGTCACTACGAAGTATGCTGACGAGAGGCTGGTCGATACTGGAACCGGATGTGTACCACGGCGTCATCGCCACAATCATCTGGATTGTCCTCTTTCTCACCATAAGCATGCTGGTTCTCAAGTTCAAGAGGGGGTAAAGTGAAGGCCAGACCAGAGACGAGTGCCGAACTAAACATCTGTTCTCGGTTCGAAACTTCATAGGATTTATTTGGGTAATTAGCTAAAAACTCTTTCACCTGATGTCACACCAAAAATGTAAACGTTTCACTAAACACATACATAATCCGATTATCTGGAATTAATAACACTGTATAATTTTAGCCACTGTTGGTAATTCAGATAAACACAATTGAATCAAATAAAAAGGCAAACATGTTGGATGCTGTTGTATATTGTAAAGAAACTGACCATAAATCTATTTTGAAGGTGATAATGCAAGGTTGCCAGACTTTAACAAATTTGGTAACTTATTTATGGTGCAAGCTTTGGATGGGTTTCAATATTATGGTGTTACATTAATTTTGAAGGAATTGTTAAAAAAGTTAAATTGTTTTTCATGGAGAAACATTTGCTACCTTTGTTCGTTGTTTCAAGGAAAAGTAAAAATAAAGTAACGTACCAATGTAAAAAATATAAGGGACTTGAATAGTTATACAGAATTCCATGTCAGGCAATTCTTATGTTTTACAGCAATTCCAACAACAAAAAGTTTGCAAAATTGATTACATAAAGTTAGTTAAAATGTCATGAAGTTTTTGTAACTGGCGAATGTTAGGGCGATCGTTTTCAAGCGTGAGAGATCCCGAGTCCTAGGTGGATTAAACCAAAAAAGTGAACTAGTCATCGTAGAGTCCAGCTCAATTTTTTGTTACCGGAGAAACATTAGCTGGTAAACCGTGAATGCCCACACTATCTTTTAAAATCACCTTGCTTTCAGGTGCCCCCGTAAAAAAAAAGCCATATTTTCTATTAAAAAGAATTATTTCAGAGAAATTTTGTCTTTTTATACAGTATTCCCCAGAATGGATGTAAAAGAACGTTTTGAGTATAACTTTTAAAAACCATTTTGTATGTTTTTGGGCGGGTATCCAAATGGACACTGATCCAACTGGACAGAGCAAACTGGACAGCTTCAAGGGACATGCGTTTTCTGGACATGCATTCATCTGGAATAAATCCATCGGGACATGCGTTCATCGGGGACATGCATCCATCGGGACATGCTTTTTAAGGGACATGCGATCAACTGGAATGCGTCTATCTGGACATGCTCCATCTGGACATGCATCCTTTGGACATTGTTCATGGACATGCTTTCAACTGGACATGGTCTATTGGACTGGGGCCTCGGGGACAGCTCCATCGGACATGTCTTCTGGACATCTTTTATCTGGAATGCATTCATCTGGACAGTTCAACGGACATGCGTTCATCGGGACATCTTTGTGACCTATTATCAATCGAAAACTTTATTTCACTCTGTGATTTCGCCCCTGCCCAGCTACCCTACCCCCCTGCCACACGCTGATGTCAAAGGGTTTTGGGCCACAGCGAGCTCAGGTTCGCCTACACGGTTGCGACTTAGCAGGGCCTCTGGCCGGTAGAGGGGGTCCCCCGTGTAATGAAATATATTGCTTTTTCCCTCGGCTGGTATCCCCTCAATTAAGAAAATAAAATATTTTTACTCACAGAAAACCTTACTGAAAAAAGAGTATTACGTGAAATGAAATCACTCAACCCAAAAAAATTATTTTTTATTTGGGGGAGAAACCAAAAATTTGAACCACAGAAATACCATTATCCCCCTTTTTAGGGAATTTACACCTTTCCCTTTGGGGTTATTGCAAAGGGTTCATCGAGACATTTTTTTAATTTTAATTGATTTAAAAATTTATTGGAAGCAAGCGAAGACTTCAATTTCATGCCTCCCCAAAAAATTAGCTTTTTTTTTTTTCTTTTTGTTCGCTCTCTACCGGCAAACGGATATCCGTTTCTTGATAAAAATTTAATTGGACCTTCGAAATTTTTGAAATTAGATATTATGTTTTTGGGTACAATCGAAGAAAATTCTCATAAAATATCGTACTTTTACGATTTTTTCGATTTTTAGTGCGATATTTTCGTGACATTTGGGCCGATTCTACCAAACGGGGGGGGCTTCAACGTTCATTTTTTACTTTTTCATTAAGGTAATGGTTATGTTTTGTTTTTTAAAGAAAAAGTTGAAAAAGTTACCCTGAATCCTGAAAAAAGGTTTTTTAATATAACTTTGAGGTTTGATAACAATAAAAAAGAAAAATATAAACTTGAATCATTCACCGACAAGCTCACAAACACTTGAAAAGGAAAAGTGGTCCCACGCAAAATAAAAACTTAAAAAAAAACTCATCCAAAACGCGGCAGGACTTAAGCGTTTTCCTAGTATATACCAAGTTTTCGAAGGACCCTCAAATTTTTCTAAAGATCGCATATGACTTTTTCCCCGGTAGAGACGAACAAAAAAAAAAAGGAAAAAAAAAAAAAACAAACACCCCTTTTAAATTTTTTTTGGGGGGTGAGTAAAATTTTAAGTCTTTTTTGCTCACCAACTAAAAATAAGGAAATAAACCCATGGAAAACAGAGTAGTCGAATATTGAGTTGATAAATAATTAAAACCCTTTTACTCCACCTTGTTTCAAATCTAATAAAAATTTTTATAACAAGTTATGGAGTGATTGCTTAAAAGGGAGGTTCTTCGCCGATTTAAATATTTCAAAGCCTAAACACGGCAACGACGTTAATAAAGAATATTTTTAAAATCAGCAAGAATTGGACAAACAATTAAAGTACGGGAGGGGAGTCGAATAGAGTTGAATGTGGGGAAATACCTTTTACCTTACCACTACTTTTAAAAATAAATAATAATAATAATTTTCAGAACGAAAACAATACGCCCACGTTATACGGTCCCCCCTTCAATTTTCATCGCGACGAAAAACCCAAAACCCTAATTAATCAAAAATAAAAAAATCTGATCCACAAGCAGCGAGGTTAATAAGACGAAAAATACATTAAATTTAGTATGATAAGACTACGTTTTATTAAATAAAACATTGAGAGGGGGAGTACGAATATGGAAATAAAGGGTCTGAAATAAAATTTATTCCACAACTTTCAGAAGAAACTAATACCCCCCTTGAAGGGGGTTTCCCTACGGGGTTTATCGCGAAGTTTCCCCTTTTTTTTTAAAAAAAACCAAAAAACAAAATTTGAACCCCAAAGCAAAAGGTTAATAAGCATAAAAACAAAACACATTATGATACCTCTTTAAAATGAAAAAGGAGATCGGAGTACGAACATTGAGCTAAAGACTATTGTACTTTAAATATTACTCCACGATTTTCAGATCGCGCCTCAAGTTAAAATAGGAAATCCCCAAAGCTCATCGTCCCGATCACAAAAAGTTGCAGCACGATTAATCTTGTTGGAGTAACCCAATTTTTTGGATTTTTTGTGTTGAAACCAAAGGAATTTTTAGGGGGTAAAAACCCCGGTCCCCCCGTTTCCCGGGTCGAGGTTCGAGAGACCGAGGTTCGATAAAAACCCTGGGAGGATTTTTAAATTTTCAAATTGATTTCCAAAAAATTCAATACACCTCGCGGGGTTTTTCCCTTTTAATGAAATTAGAAATATGAAAAAAATTTGTAATACATTTTAGACTTTAAAAACAGAAAAACATTTTTTCCCCATTTTAAAACCTTTGTTTTAAAAATTTTTTTATATTAATCAGAAATGTACATAGTTGATGCATTTATGTTATTTTTTCCTACAGTCAAATCGAAAAATTTGGAATTGGGTAATTTACTTAAAGTGCGAATGAGTACATTTTGAAAACTTTTTCCCCCACACAATAAATAAAAAAAATAAAACATAAAAATAGACCCCATATGTCAATGATTCCCTAAAAAATTAAAAATTTATTAGCTAATTTGCTAATTGTTTCAACTCAAGTTTGCAAAAAAAATACGTTTAGGACCCCAAAAATCAGGTCTATACACGATGTATATTGTAAAAAACCGTTATGTTGTTTATACTGTATTACCTATTTTTTTTTTCCCACTTACTTTAAATAAATGCAAAATTAAAGGTGAAATTTAAAAGGGTAAGATGACTTCTCATGATAGGAGCGTGTGTTACATTTCACACTATTTTTTTTTCCATATTGATTCGTTACCAGCAATTTGAATTTGATTACATTGAGATTAAAATTGAAGAACACATACTCGCCCCTTTCGTCAAAACAACGACTTTGGCGTTTTCCTATCTAGTTGGCTGGGTCCCCTCATACCCAAAAGGGGGGAGACCGGGGGTTCAACCCCCGGTTGGAAAATTTTTGTAATTTTCTATATTGATTTAAAAAATATTAAACACGTTTTGAAAGCATAAACGCAGTGTAGTCATTATCTGGCGTGGCACCCGTCTTTGGAGGAGTCTCCTGCAATACGAATATACGACGATTACGATTTTTTAATTTTGTTTTATACCATTACTTTTGATGCATAGTTGCGATCACTTAAAATATAAATTAAAAGTAGGGCTATGAAATTTTTTAAATTTTACTAAACTAAAAAAATCAAATTTTTGTGTAGGGGTATAAAGTTAATTAATCTCAAATTTGGGCTAGTAAGTGGGTGCCCTGGTACTAGCTAGCTGGTGCAGGAAAATGCAGGAAATACGGGGGAAGGGAAAAAATTAATGATTTATTATGGGGCCTGAGTTTGAGGGTTCCCCCCGGGTGTCAATAGATTCTATTTAACGAACCGAAAAACCCTTTGAACTTTGAAAAAGCGTTTCATATTTGTAATATTCTTCAAAAATAAAAAATAAATGAATAAATGGCAACCCTTTTTACTACCGGGCATTACAAATTTATTATGGTAGGAAATGATTAAGTTACGCAAAAATTTTTTTATTTTGCCCTGGATTTGATTACGTATACATTTTTTTTTGAAAAAAGACCCAAAAATATTTTAGTTTTTATTGCTTGGGAATAACATCAAATTTAAAAATCTTTGAAATTTTTACAACTGAAGCCAGTAAGGCAGGGGGCAAATTTTTAATTTCCAGCGTATTTTGTATTTTTTACCCTATTTTGTTTAAATAATTTCGTTCTTTTGTTTTTTTGGGTGTGAAGTACGTACTCTAAATTAGAAAAAGATGGTTTTATCGAATGTTTTGTCTTTTATTCCTTCAGCAATTACTACCATAGCGTGGCTATATTTTGTAGTAAAAATAGTTTTTATAGTTTTAAACGAAACATTTCAGTTAAAATATGTGACAGCGTTGGCTGAGCGTTAAAGCGTTTGACTCTGATTCGGGGGGTCCGGTTAAAAACCCCGTCGAGCCCGGGAAACCCGATAAAGGTTTTTTTCCCAGGTTTTCCCTCATCAGTAATGTGAAGGAAGGGATTGACTCTTTAAAAGCCCTCGCATCCCCTTTACAATTCCCATCCCCAACATACCCAGTTAGACACCCGAAGAGGGGCAGAACTGCACCTTGGGGAGGGTTCCTACAAAAATTATTATTATATATATATATATATTTAATTTGTAAGTCATGAAAAATTTTCCTCTCTCTTCCTTTTCCCCACTCTCCTTCTCTGCCAAAGTCAACCTTTGTTTTATAAAATTAGCATACAACCAATTTAAAGTCAATGTTTGAACTTTTTAATTATTTGTATTTTCGCCCCCCACTTAGTCTATGACTAATCAAATAATTTAATTTTAATATTATAAAATGGAGTATACTAGGGGGATATTTATTGTGCAACTTGCAAGAAACCTCTTCCCAAAGGGCAGGGAAAAGGGGGTGGGGAAACAAATAAAAAAAAGTTTGCTGTTTTACTCTTCTTGTCAGTGACTGATGGGAGACATAAACTGGATTCTTGGGCTATTTTAACGTGAACACGCGCCTGCAGAGTGCTGGATTTGACGCTTTTGGTGCACGACATGATTTTTTTTCGTTCTTTGCATGATTGTAAGAAGCCTAATGGGTCTCCCAGCCCTTAGAGTCTAGACTCTAGATACCAACCCTTCAATTAACGTTAAAAATGACCCTAAGAGCAAATTTTATCTATGTAAATTAAGGTTTTGAACCCCTCGTAATTTTAAAGGGTCGATCCCTCGATTGTTACAGAAAAGCCTTTTGTAACCGATATTTAAATTTTTAGCCCCAAAGCCCGCATCACACTTTTGGGGGTTTGCTCGTTATGATTTCACTATTTATGCTTAACATACAGTAAAATATACATAAAATCCATAAATGAAGAAACCCCCAAAACAACTCGGCGTACCAGAATGGGTTTTTTTTTCGATCGTTTTGTTTTGGAATCTTTTTCCCAGTATTTTAAAAAATGATAGATGTTTAACATGGTATTAAAGGTTTTCTTTAGCAATTTTTTTTAGATTTTTTTGTTTATGTGGGGAATGTTTTTAAGGTTTTTTTTTTAAAAATTTATGTTGTGTTTTTTTTATTGTTTTTTGTGTGTGTTTTTATTTGTTATGTAAATTTTAAAAATGATTTTACGTTCTTTTTTAAGTGGGGATTTGGTACCAAGGGAACAGAACGAAAGTTTCTAGGGGCAAAAGCCTTTTTTTGTCTCGCATTCAAATATTTTCTTTTTAACCGCCCAAGCAATCATTAGGTCGTGGGTCACGTTTTAACCCATCTCTTACAGTAGCGAAACTTTAATGCACTCCTCAGAGTGATTTGCTGTCGTGGTGGCTGCGCGTCCGCCGCTACACTAGCGCGATGGCAAGGTCGAGCATTTTAGTGAAAATAAAAGCTCCGCCCTCTAAAGGTCAGTGTTTACACGTTTACAAAAAAAAAAAAATTTTGGGGGCGGTGCGCCCGTCAGGAAAGATAATTCTATACCGCCTCCCTGTAGGAACCAGTAGCGAAGTTAAAAATAGAGCTTCTTGCGTACACTAGCGCGACCTGGCCAAAGTCAGAGTCTTTTGAAATGAACTAAAAAAGTAAACAACAAACAATTGACGAATCCGAAAAAATGTGAAGCAATCATATTTGCAAGGGTAGGGCCCAGTCTAGGGTATTTAAATTTCATCAAAAAAACTGGCAAGTAAATGATAAATTTTTTTTAAATTTTGTATAACCATTAAACACATTTTAATCCCTGGGGGGCTAGGGTAGCCCCTAGGCCCAGCCCAGGGGCCCAGGCTAGGGCCCAGGCCATAGGCTTTTTTTTTAAAACGAATGTATGTCATCATATTATTACATAAAAAAAATAAAACGTCAGAGAAAACTTTTATCCATCATACCTGCTGGCAGTATTACACGTCAAATATGCAAAAAAAATTTCATCGTTTTCAAACAGTCAAAAAGTCACTGCCGTGGGAGTCATCGTTAGTTTTACTTTTTGCTCGAACCTTCGCTAGGACGCGCGTGTCGGTTATCAGGTGTTTTGCTAGCAGTCTCGTCTGTAAGAGATGGGTTTACTGTGGTTGGATCTTGATTGTTTGGAACAAGGCTGTGAGTAAGGAATACAATTTCCCCGTGAAGTTTTTTTACAAGGCTGTGAGAAAGATCTAAAATCTATATTTTGTGCTATTTTGGGGGGGTTCTGACCAAACTAGTGGGACTACAACGTTCATATTTTACTGGACATTTAAAGGGAAGGGTAATTTTGACTTTGAAAAAAAAAAGTTGAAAAAGTTTTGCCGAAAACTTAGAAAAAAAGGTTTTAATATTTAACACCTCAAAAAAAACAAATTTTAAACCCTTTTTTTTTTATAATTCTGGCAAACTTTTTTTAAATTTTTTTTTCAAACGTCAATACATCACCATAATTTAAGTGATGGAAATATGAACTTGTAACCCCCCCCCTTTTGGTCAGAATCGGGCCAAAAGCCGAAAAAATCGCACTAAAAAAAAAAAAAAAAACCCCAAAAAATACGATATCATGAGAAAAATTACTTCGATTGTCCCAAAAAAAGTAGCAAGTCTAATTAGAGATTTTGAAGGGCCCCCCAAGTTTTCATCAAGATCGCATAGTCGTTTTCCCGGTTTTGAAGGAACAAAAAGACGGAAAACAAAAAAAAAAAAAAAAAAAAAAAAAAACACCCAGTAAATTTTTTTGGGGGGCGGGGGATATTGAAGTCTTCCCCTTCGCCATCCAAAAAAAAGAATGTTTAGTCGTTAAATGATAGGGGAAAAATGAATGCAAAATATTAAAAAAATAAAATAAAATATTTCATACACTATAGGGAGTCCCCCTGTGTTAAAAAACTTGATCAGGAAATGAGAGTGGGTTGATTGAGCTAAATGACTCGCTAACAAAAATAAGGACTAATTTTAAAAAACATAATGTATCAAATCTACCCTTTCTCTAGTCCAAAAGGGGGGGTAGGGGGCACATAGTAAATTGTTTTCCTTCACCGGAATATCAAAATTTTGCTAAAACAGGAAAAAAGCTTAAGTCCCGCCCCCGTTGTTGGATGAGCGATTTGGGCATTTAGTGCCAGGTTATGCGGGTTTTCGTTGTTCTGTGACAAAATAATTACAAAATGAAGATTTTTTTTCAATTAAAATTAATTAAAAATTTTTTTTTTTTTTTTTTATTTAAACGTAATTTTAAATTAAAAAATCTTAAAAGCGATTTTTATAAGAAATAATTATTCGTACGTTAAATTTTACACGAATATACAATTTATAAATTTAAACTTTTAAAAAAAAACAACAATAAAATAAAGCATGTAGGTGTTTAAGCAAAGAATTTTTAAAAAAATTAAAAACCCTAAAATTTTGATTTTTTATAAGAAATAATTTTCGTACGCTCAAAATTTTACACGAATGTCTTAATTTTAAAAATTTAAGGTTTGTAAAAAAACCATTAAATTTGGATAAAGCATGTAGGTGTTTAAAGTCGAAAATTTTTTTAAAAACGAAAAACAACGTAAAATGCGATTTTTTTTGAAAATAAATTTTTCGATTGCGCTCAAAAAACGTGGAAGTTCTAAGTTCAGAAATTTTTTAAGGCCCCCAAAAATTTTTATCGCAATTGGAGTATCGGTTTAGCCGGAATCGTGTTAAAAAACCACGAAATACAAACAGAAAAAAAAAAAAAAAAAAATTCCGGATTTTTTTCTCCAATGTAGTAAATGGAATCTTCGCTGGGTCCTACGCCCTCCATACAGGATGGGCAATGAAGAATTATCAAGGTTTAATTTTTTAAGCTTTTTAAGGGGTCGGAGAGGGCTCTGCGAAAAGGTATAATAATACAACATATAAACAAAATTTAAATTTTGTTTCTAGGTCACGTAGGCAAAACACCTACCCTTTTCTTAACAGGAATAAATAAAAAAAAATCATATTCCCTAGGGCTTTTGACAGTCCGTTTTCCCTTTTGGCGATTTACAATGCGCAAAGTTTCGCGGGTTTTCCCGACGCCCTGCTAAAATCGCAACAGGAGCGCGCCCGCCCGCTCAGGTGCCGCAAAACCCCTTTTTCATCAGCGTGTGGAGGCAGTAGGCCTATCTGGTCAGGGGGGAAATCACAGAGTGGAATAATGTTTTTTAAATTTATAATAGCCGACAAAATGCCAATGAACGCATGCCCGTGAAAGCATGCCCGATGAATGCATGTCCGATGAAAACCCTGTCCCGAAGATGCATTCCAGATGGATGCATGTCCCGAGGAGCATGTCCAGATAGACGCTGTCCAGTTTTGGGAAAGCATTCCAGTTGAAAAACATGCTAATGGATGATGTCCAATGGACGCCATGTCCAGTAGCGCATGCCCGTTTAAGCATGTCAGTTAAACGATGTCCAGATGGAGCATGTCCAGATGAACGCATGTCAGAGGATTCATGTCCAATAATGCATGTCCAGATGGGGCCATGTCCAGTTGAAGATGTCCAATTGGCGTTTGTCCCGTTTGGGTCAGTGTCCGTTGGATGTCAGCCGTTTTTTGTGATGCGTTTCTCTGAGAACACTTAAGGTTAAGGTTTCCCCCTTTATTCTTCAAACCACATCGAAATATTTAAAATGGTGTTCCCCGGAAATTTTTTAGGGGCACGTAATGTTTCACATTATGTGAATTTACTTCTTATTTCTTTTTTTTTCTCGGTATTATATTATTTTTGTTTTTCATCGCAACGATTTATTATTTTATAGAAACAAAACCACAGAGCACAAAATGATCTTTCTAATTGATTGATGATCGATATTTGTTGTTGTCGTAGTAATTTTTAATTTTTGTAGGTTTTGAAAGATTTTATGAACCTTCGACAAAAATGCCCCGGTCTGTTTTGAATATTTACGCTACGATGAAGGGAGTTACGAGAAAAAGACTGTAATCTGAAAGTCGGGGGCCCAACTATGATACAGTAATAACGGCAAAGAATTATACTAGAAGATTAAGCCCAAAAAACGATTTGATGATTCAATCTTTTTTTCTGTTAAAGCAAAAATTAAAAAAATTTGAAAAAACACCAAAAAATAGTATGTGGTTTTTAAGTTGTTTCATTTGTGTTAAGTGCAATAAGCTCAACAATTATTCCAGTCTATGGAATTATTTTAAGAAAACACTATTAGTGTATGCATTTACACACTAAATAGTACTTGATTGTGTTTAATGGAGTGACAAATGTAACGTGCAATTGCATTATACATTATCACACTTCAAGAACACTTTTGCGATGAGTCAACGATTCAATGTTTTAACTAACACTTGTTTTGGGCGAGGAGCGATGAAAATACTCGTCTAACTCGAGGTGCGGTGAAAAACGTTACTTGCTGTCTCAACATTCTTGTTTCATTTTGTTACTTTGTTTATTATTAATTATTATAAAAGTGCATTTTATGATATGTATCAAAAATAAATAAATAAATAAATGTAATTAATTGACGAATTGATTCCAACCCAACCTGATACAATGTTTTACATGGACACAGAAAACACGCCACTGCAAATACAACGCCAGTATTTGTGGTTTTTCAAAGATTCATCATGTACGTATTATAATTCTCACTATACAGCGATATAGAATTGTAAGTTGACCCACCTCACGTTTTGTACGTTAACAATTTGTTATCTGTGGTTAAGCATCATTCTCAACTAGTTCTAAGGCGTAAGCTTCAGGGTCTAAGGCGTAATATTTCGTAATGCCGAGTATGTGTTGCAATCAGAACGTTCACAACTCGTCCAAAGTTGCAAGGCTTAAGTCGTTAGTCGTAACGAATTGGCTAAGTCCAATTCTTACGACTAGGCCTTACGACGAGCTAATCAGAACAGTGAGCTGTGTGTGTGCGAGTGAGAAAAGAGAGAAGAGAGCGTTTAATACGTAGGCAGTTTGTGAACGACTCACATTTCTTACGACTTACACCATGCGACTTAGACCTTACGCCTTAGAACTAGTTGTGAATGATGCTTTATAAACGAAGACTTCTAAACCGAGATTTCTAGACGTCGAAAAAAAAGGTTCGTGCGAGAAATGTCCACGTTTAGTTTTTATTTATGTATTTATTTATTTAACGTCTACCTTATTCAGTTAAAAACCACTTTACAAAGGAGGACAACCACTATAGTATTATAGTTAACACATTTGGGCAGTAAGCAAAAAGCTATTCGCTCTGCCAAGAAGCATCCGACGTAGTCCTATATGGAACTCTGCAAAGTTGTCAATAAAGCATATATGGACAGCACAACAGTCACACATTTTCAAAAATTTTGTCTTGATCAGAATTAAGTTAATGCCTGTAGAGCCCTATATTTTCACTTTCGTGACATTTATGTTCAAAATTTCAAACACCTGTGGTGTCAGTCGGCCGAGCAAACAGCAATGCCTATTAGGCGTCTTATACTCCCTAATACAATCAACGTGAACAGTATCTTGTAACAAATAAGTTGCAGACACTGTGGAATTACGGCTGTTATAGAATTGTTGAAACTTGGGCCTACAGATAAACGGAACTTTTTTAAAAAAAGTTTATTTTTGATTGATAGCAATAATTGTCGAAAAAAGTGTCTCGGAACTGGTCGATAAGAATTTTATGACTAGGAGAGGAGGTTACAGCTTATTAATAAGTATGTCTAAACGTATTATTTACCTTAAGTTTATTTAAAAAACTGTAAATCACTTCAACAATAGAGATCTGTTTCCAGCTATTTGCTATCAACATTATCTAAACAATAAAATATAAATTAAATTTTCTAAATTTTGAAACCTGTTCCTATGGATACCAATATATCCTTGTTATGGCGATTCCGAAATGTAGTTCAAGAAGTATATCTCCTGATTTTTATAGTATTTTAATCGGGTTGAGGAAATAATATGTGTAAACTATCCTTCGTCGTGTATTTACAGATATACTCTCTATCCTTGTCTCTATTCCGCGGGCGGTAAGTCTTCCGAAACAAATAATTGTCTAGAAAATAGATCATCAGACCCTTTACTATAGGGGTCAATTCGCTGGGACAATTGAGTATTTTGAATATAAATGTCAAGCGGACCTATATTCTGGAATAACCTTATAAGGATAAATAAAGTACGGATACGCCAAGCTGATCGTAAAACTGTATGTGGTAAAATTGGACCTTTTTTTTATAACGTAAGAATTGTGTGCGTATTCGTAAATATATTATGTTCACGCAATTTAGCATTAAAAACTATTACGCTAAAATATGTATCTCTACCCTATACCAGCTCAGTCCAAACAGTAATGATATGGTCTCTGAAAAAATATGACCTAGTATAACTTTCTTCCGAAAGGGTACGCCTAAAGGGTCCTGGGTGGCATCACGCTTTTTTGCATTTTAAAAGATACATCTACAGAATAATCGCCTTGCTGAAAGCTTTGTGGTTGCAAAATTTCCTGTCATCTTGATGACAACAACGAACGTTACAAAGACTATGACGACCGCGTCGTGAGAATCTCCCCTTTCCCTCCCAAGACCTGTAAAGGACGAACAAAGAAGTTCCCGTTGGAACTTCTTCTATCTACTTTGGTCGAGCAGCCGTAACCGGCAAAGTCTTTTTGCCCCTTCCCTACTATCTAAATTATGGGTATGTTTTTAAGTGTTACTATTTGCAAAGGTCCACTGATCGAGCGGGCGGGCGCAAGGAGATGTGTGGACCTTGTAGGGGGCTCCCCATTTACATCCAGAACGTGTGGGATTTTCAATAAGAAACAAATTTGTAGAACTGTTTTCTCAGTAATTGATTGTGTTCTTTCAATTCAATTCAATTTATTTTATTTTATTTATTTTATAAACAATGCTGTAACTTTTACAAAGAAGTAGAAATAAGGATAGTAATACAAATGCTACCAACTAAATTGAACAGTCCTCCTGGAAGTCCTTAGAAGTCTTTGAAACAACATACCATGCGGCACTCACTTCTTCTGTAAACTTGTACCTTTTTCTAATGATTCTCACCGTCTGGGCCCGGGTAAGATTTGGCCCAAGCATGCTTGCTAAATCGTAAAAGGCGACGAAAGAGATAGGTGGTAATCAGAGGAGTATATTACTCTCCGAAACTAGAGGCGAGCCCTGGTGTTCGTCTTCGGGGACATCCTACCCCTTCTATTGCGACCTACCCGAACACGACTACATGGCAACACGAATCGATACCAAGACCATACGACCACGACGTGATATTCCTCCCCTTCCCTCCCATTCCTCGGGGATGGTTTTGACCGCATGAGCCTTTCTCATACATAAAGAAAACAGGATATGAATAAATAAGATTAAAACTTAATCTAACCCAAGACCTGCTGACCCAGAATTTGGACAATAAAAATGTATATAATAGGACTTCACAACAAACCATTATTGCCAAATCGCAACAGTTTTCTAGTTTCGTCTATTAGGATGGAAGGGTGCGTCAACCGTTAGGTCATACTGGTCCAAACTAGCCACGGTAGGGGGAGGAAAAGGGGTTTCTCACGTCGCGGGTCGTCACATTGTCATCGGCATCGTAGAGATCGTCCAGGGAAAGGGGAAGTGTTCCCGAATACCACTGCCAGACTTCGCCTCTAGCTTCGGCGAGTAATATACTCCCCCTTACTAGCTGATGATTGCGAGGTGGAGCTTTATCTCCTGATGCCTATTAACGAATGACAGAGCCATGGGCCGTTTCTAACCCGGGTCCGGACGGGACCAATCAACAAGGAACAATCAATATAGGCCTACTCTGATATTTTTTTATAGAAAACAGTCACTTCATGTCATTAAAAATATAACGGTGAATCCACATACACGTATTATTTTGAAACTGGATATTATTTTATAAAAATTTTACAGAAGCTTTTGTAAACGGAAGTTGATCATGATAATATTGTCCACGCGTTTCGCAAACTACTTGTAAGTCTCTTAAAGCACTAATTGTAAAAACGGTTTTTTAGTAAAAAATTTCTAAGACCTTGTAAAAATTAATTTTTACCATACATTGTTTGAATTTACAAAGATTTCGTGCAGTCAAGGTCCAATGAATCTGTTTGGAACTTTCGGGCGAGCGCCGGTGATTCAGAGGACCTTGAAATGCACCACCATCTGTATATGCGGTGAGTCACAGCCCGCTGAAATAACAACAACAACAAGAACAAAACAACGCAACTCGATTCCAATGGCGAACATTAGTGAAAGTATATTAATAAATATAATTCTTCTTTTCCTACAATAAATATGACGTTGATCGCCTATTGCAGCAATGAAAGCTAAGATGTGCCAAACACAAAAAGACAACCTCGTCTGGGACCGGGAATAGCCATTGGCACAGGGTGTGCCTTTTGACGATCGTACAAGACTAGAACGAGGCCCAAGTCCTCACGCAAACATTATCTAGTAAGTTTTGTTCAAAAATGTGTGTCCCGAACGGGGGGGGGGGGGGGGGGGATCGAACCCGAGTCCTCCGCCTTTACGTAGCGATAAGCTATTGGTTTTCCTGGTGCATGTATTCTCAATTATTGCTGTATGTGATTTTTATTATAATACTAACAGCATCACAACTCCCCATCTGTCCCGGGGTAGAACTGAACCAAGAGCACGCCTCGCGAATCGTAAAGGCGATTTAAGAGAAACTATCTATCTCGCAAACATCGCTAGCGGCTAGCCTTTAGGAATATAACAAACCCGCAAACTGGCAATTGTCCTCGGGTACCTTGCCACTTACTCCTTGACACACTCCTCGACGACGACGACAATGACACCACGACGATGACAAAGACGAATGACGACCGCGAATACCTGAAAATCCCGCTGTCCTGTCGCTACCCTGTGGCTGTTCTGACCAGCCGGGCAACTCTCCATGATCCAGTATCAAGACTTGAGCGATTATGACCTATCGGTTGACGCGCCCTTAATATAAATTAACCAACACAATCTGCAAAAACGGTGGGTAGTAGGCCTAATTCAATCATGTTCTTACGCTCTAAGATGTCCTTGTCATCATCGTCGGGGACTCCTCCCCTCTCATCGACGACCTCCCCGACGACGACGGACGACGAGAACAGGGCCACGAATTGGGAAATAACTTCCCCCACCACCCCGTATAGGTCTTTCTCCTACCTTATGATTAACTTTCTCGCCTTAAGTTAATTTTTCGTGGAAAACCACCCAGGGTGCATGCATGTACCAGGTGTCTTTTACTATGTAGGCTATATTGAGTAAGGACTGTGGAAGAGATGTCCGAGGCTATATGATGACTCAATAGGCCTACCTTGCATTCGCATTTAACGACTTAGGAAACCTCGGGAAAAACGCCTCGCCTCTCATTCAAATAAACTCAATCGGCCTAAAGCAGCTAATAAACCCAGTCAGAACTTCGCTTTGCTTCGGAGCCAAGACGCGAGTTCTCGTTCACCAAGGTTTGATACTACGGTTAGGGCATACTGTACTTTTTTAAAATGACCAGGGGAGGAACATACAGCTTACTATAATTCAAAGTAGGGCTTACGTATAATATTACATGAAGTTATACAAAGCTGTGATCCTAATGCAATAATAGGGATCAATTTCCAACTATTAATATAACAACTGTCAACAATACAAAGTAAAAATGGTTAATTTTGTTATTTCAAAAGTATTTCCTTTGGATACAAAAACACCCCATACCTCCGTTAATATGTAGCTAATATTGATGTTTAATGTTTTTTCTATTCTGTAAAATATATTTTGTGTGTTTAATATTAGATTGAATCGGGTGGTGAACCGGGTGAAACGGGTGGTATTTCATTACTTTCTAAATATTGTTGGTATTGAAACCGTCTGGAAAATAGGGTCATAATTATGCTACCTTTACTAGGGGCGCCTTTTGCTTGGGACAATTCAGTATTTGAATATAATTTTCCCCGCAGTCCTATATTTGAACAATAACCACAAACAGTTAGGCTAATGTTGTTAAACATTTAATACAATTCAAAAGTTTAAAAAGAAATCCATCCCGACCGGGGTTCGAAACCGAATCTCCCACATTCCACGTAGGAGCACCGAAAAGCGGACTTCTGAATTGTAAATTAACCACCCGACTGGGCCCGGGTAGAATTGGCCCAGAGCATGGCTCTGCTAATCGTAAAGAGCGTTTCAAGAGAAAAAGTCCACCTCCAAACATCAGCTATAGTAAAATCTGCAGTAACTTACTCCTCAAAACTAGAGGAGCTCTGGGCATCGTCGTCGGGGGACCTTGCCCGCTTCCCTTGACCACCCTCGGCTGACGATGACAATAACACAACGAACGATGACACGACGATGACGACCGCGTGACGTGATAACCCCCATTCCTCCTCCCCTTACCCGTGGCCTGGTTCTGACCACTGGGCCCCTCCTCCCCCCCGACCCCTCTTAGGCTAGAGTGGTTGGCATTATACCTAACGGTCGAACGCGTCTTAATCCAAATAAACATCTGATTGTATTAGGCCTATATATTAACAATTTCAACCTACGGGAGTGTTTCCCGACTAACACAAATCGAGATATTTAATGTTGTATTCCCGTAAGATACTGATAGTTTGAATACGTCAAGCGTCTTTATAAAAACAATTGGCAACGAATAAATAATTTCGTTTTAAAACTCGTACTAAGAATTTACCCACTCAGTCACAGAACTGATAAGCTAGCTTAGAACTTTGTGCTGCTAACGTTCTTACCGTTAAAAACGCACTACCATATGTAGGCATAGACCTAGCCTATACCGATAGATATAATATTGGCATTTAAATTTAGAATATTTTAGCATTTAGGCCCTATCTATCTAAATTTAGATATTTGCATTTAGTAGGCCCTATCTATTAAATGTAGCATTTTGTAGCATCTTTTTATATCACCGAAAGCGAAACTATAAAATGTATATGTTTTTCTTGCTCATCTAATGGGAAGGATGTTTGGAAGAATCATTTTAATTCAACATAGACTATTAAAACGTATGAATACAATGCTAAACTAATTTCGTAAATTCGTACAGTAGGCTTTGTGAAAACCTTTTTTTTTGTAAAATTAGCATTGTGTGGCCGTAATTCTGAAATAACATATCATGTTCACCAATTTTAGCATCAAATAATTGGATTAGGCGAAGGCGAAGACTTCAATTTCACCGACACACCAAAAAATTTAGCTCGGTGTTTTTTTTTTTGTTTTTTTTTTTTTTTTTTTTTTTTGTTTGTTTTTTGTCTGTTTTGTTACTCTCTACCAGACAAACGGCTTATCGATCTTGATGAAAAATTTTGACAGGACCTTGCGAATCTCTGAACTTAGAGGTGTATGGTTTTTGGGGAACAAATCGAAGAATATTCTCATTATATCTACTTTACGATTTTTGTTTCGTGATTTTTAGTGCGTATTTTCGTGACATTTGGGCCATTCTGACCAAAACTGGTGGGGCTACAACGGTCATATTATACATGGACATTAAGGTTATGGTGATGTGTACCTTTTAAAAAAAAAAAGTTGAAAAAGTTTTTTTTCAAAAGGGCCCCGAATCCATAGAAATAAGCTTTTAATTAGGTTTTTTGGTTTTTGTGGCGATATTTTCCGTGCCATTGTGGGCCAATTCTGACCAAACGGGTGGGGCAACAACGTTTCATATTATACATGGATATTAGGTTATGGTGATGGTAGTACCTTTTTTGAAAAAAAATTTGAAAGTTAGCGCAAATCCCATAGAAATAAGCTTTTAATATAAGTTTTTTACGGTAAATAATACCATTGACAAGAAACAAAATGAAACTTGCACAATTCACCTACAATTCGTAGGCATCAATACAACGCACTTGCACATACGTAAAGGATATCCCCAGCATAAACTTTAAACTTTAAAAAAAGCTCATCCATCAACGCGGCGGGACTTTAGCGTTTTCCTAGTAAATAAAGGCTTGAAATAACACCGACAGTTGTTGGCTCGGCGTTAAGGAGGAGTCCGGCGTCAGAGGTTTAAAAATCGTTTTTTATTGTTGTTTTTAGTATGTAGTAAATTTTTTTTTTAAACTCGTACTAAGATGTACCCATTCAGTCACAAGACCTGCTAAGCTAGGGCTTAAAACTTTTGCTGCTATCGTTTTCTTACCGTTAAAAAACGCACCTTCCATATGTAGGCATAGACCTAGCCTAATACTAGAAATATAATATCTAGCATTTATTAAATATATTCAGCATTTAGGCCCTATCTATTAAAATGTAGCAATTTTGTAGCATCTTTTAGAATCACCGAGCAAAACTAATAAATACGGTTTTTTTCTTGCACATCTAATGGGGATGATGATTTGGAGAACATTTTTGGATGAGCGATAGCGAAGACTTCATTTCACTGACTCCACCAAAAAATTTAGCTCCAATGTTTTTTTTTTTTTTTTTTTGTTTGTATTTTTGGTCTGTTTGTTATCAGGAGTCCGGGCAAACGACACAGCGAGTCGTGATAACAATTTGAGGGGCCTTCGAAATCTCTGAACTTAGAGGTGTATGTTTTTTCGGTACAATCAAGAAATATTTCATATAATATCGTACTTTTTACGATTTTTTTCATTTTTAGTTGCGATATTTTCGTGACATTTGGGGCCGATTCTGACCAAGACGGGTGGGGCCTACAGTGTTTCATATTTACATGGACATTAAGGTAATGGTGATGTTGTACCTTTTGAAAGAAAAAAGTTGGAAAAGTTTTACCCGAGAATCCATGAATAAAGCTTTTAATATAAGTTTTTGTACGTTTAATTGGCGATATTTTTCGTGCCCATTTGGCCGATTATGACCTAAATGGGTGGGGCTACAACGTTCATATTATACATGGACATTAAGGTTTATGGTGATGTAGTAACCTTTTGAAAGGAACAAGTTGGAAAGTAAAGCCAGAATCCATAGAAATAAAATTTAAATGTAAGTTTTTTAACGTACATCATAACATTTGACAGTAGGCCTAGGGCCTAACAATAGAAACTTGCAACAATCACTACATGCTAGGCAGTAAAGCAAAACAACAGTAAAGTAAGATATCCACGACAAACTAAAAACTCAAAAAAAAGCTCATCCATCAACGCGGCGGGACTTTAGCGTTTTCCTAGTAATTCAACATAGACTATTAAAACGTATGAATACAATGCTTAACTAATTCGTAACAGGTAGGCTTTGTGAAAGACCTTTTTTTTGTAAAATTAGCATTGTGTGGCGTAATTCCTTAAAATTAACGTGTCCCATTTCACGCATGTAGCATCAAAATAATAAATAAAGCTTGTAATAACCGACAGTGTTGGCTCGAGCCGGTGTAAGAGGTCCAACGGCCGTCAGAGGTTTTGAAAAATGTTCTTTTTTTATTCATTTATGGGTGTTGTTGTATAGTATGTAGAACAAAATGAAAAAAATTTGGAAAAAAATTTAGTTTTTTGAGTTTTGGAATTTATTTTGTAAGATAGAGACTATATAGACTATGGGGCAGGAATGCACTAACTGTAGTTTTGCGAAACCTTTGACGTAATATTTCTCAGAACATTATTTTTCAATAACAAAGGTACATTTTCTCAGGAACTTATATCAAATGTCCTTGAAAATTTCAGAGCATGTATATATTATATTATGAATAAAGTTTTTGAATTACTTTTAATTATACCTAATCAAACGATGTGCTAATTATTCAAAAATGTACACTACTACACAGATTAATTAAACACAATTAAAATATAGTTTCCACCTACACACTCTGTGTAATGGACAGGGGGAAAAGTGAAGAGAAATAAATTCTTAAACTATGACAAAAATAGAGGCTCTAGCTTACATATGGTTATTTTTAAAAATGTACCTCAATAATGGCTAATTTTAACATACGTAAGATACAAACCGCCAGACCCCTTAGCCGCGACTGATCGGAGTCTCGGGCTCAAATTCCTTCGAGACTCATCCTGACTGAACGTTTTTCCCGAGTTTTCATAAGTCGTTAATCATCATCATCAATCCATCGCCGTTTCCTACTTCTTGGCAGAGTCAAGCTTGGTTTTGCAACCAAATTCTTACCACGTCTTGTTTATCCTGTCGACAATCGGTGTCTCTGCTAACATCCTCCAGCTTCTTCCGTCTTACTATGTAGGTCCTGCTATGGTCCTCCACCATCTCTTCCTTGGTCTCCCCTTCTTCTTCCCATTCCTTCAATCCTTTTCTCATACATCTCCTAGGCATCCTTCTTTTGTCATTTTGTTTTCATATGCACCAAACCATCTCAGCCTTGTCCTTCCCACCCTGTCACCTACTTCTCCACCCCCCAAGCATCTCTCTGATGTTCGTATTTCTAATTCTAAGTCTCTTCTTGTCTTGCCCACTGTGCTCCTCACTGAATCTCATCTCCGCGCCTGTATTTGGCTTCTTCTCTATCACCCATAGTCCAGGGTTCTCCGCATATTTGAGGATCGTATGAGTAGGTCTTGTAGGCCTATAGTGTCCATCTTGCACTGGTGTAGGTAGTTCCCTATCCGCACCCCAGGCCCTTTTACACTTGGTAGAAGTTCTTGCCTTTTGTATTCTGTTGGTAATTTCCTTTTCATCTTCCGCTTGCCATTATTTCACTTCCTAGTATCCAAAACTCTTCACACTTCCGGGTTTCTTCTCACAATCTTGATTTCTGCATGATGTTCCTTATGTCTCCTCTCCTAGCATAGTAAACAACCTTGCTCTTGCTCAGGCTTATCTTCTGCCGGCCCCCCCCCCCCCACCCCCCCCCCTCCTCAATGTGTCTCTTCAGATGGTCTGTGGTATCCTCTGGAGTACCTCCTCATACTCAGACCACGCCACGAAATCCTCAGCAAACATTTTAACCGCTACCTCTCTCCGTTTCTCCATCTTAACCTTGTTGTGGATGGTCATTGGAAGGGAGGATCCATCACTAATAATAAATAGCACTGTGACAGAATGTTTCCCTGCCTCAGCCCTTTTTGTTATTTGGAACCAACCTGACATCCCAAACTGTGTTTTTACACAGTCTTTCACATACTTTGTTCATACTCTAACCCTGTCTATCAGTCCCTTTGCCCCTCCTTTTCTTTCAAGCTGTTCCCCACACTACATTCCTTGGCCAACTATCATATAACGCCTTTCTATGTCTAGTAAGACCATACTCATTTTTCTACTCATCTCTAACTTTTCTCCTAGCTTTTCGAAGTACAAAGTATCGGGTCTAAGTCGATCGTCCCCAGCGAAACCCATATTGTTCTGTTATTCAGTATAGGCCCACCTATACCCCCGTCTGGGCCCGGGTAAGAATTGGCCAGAGCATGGCTCTGCTAATCGTAAAAGGCGATTCAAGAGAAAAAGTCTCCTCGGCAAACATCAGCTAGTAAGAGCGGAGTATCTACTCCCCCAACTATAAGGCGAGCATCTGCAATCGTCGTCGTGGACCTGCCCCCTTCCCTTGACGACCCCTCCGTCACGATGAACCATGACACACGAACGATGACAAAGACGATGACGACCGAGGGGACGTGAGAACCCCCTTCCTCCCCTTACCCGTGGCTGTTCTGACCAGCATGGGCTCCTCCTCCCCACCCCCCTTAGGATAGAGTGGTGCATTATGAACGCTAACGTTGACGCGTCCGAATCCAAATAAACCAAAAAAAAATCCTACTCTCATCCTTCTGTCTATAATCCTTTCATATAATCTGGATGTAGGCATAGCATAGTAATGCTCTATAAGTTGCACACTTCTTTATCTCCAATTTTTGTATATTGGTACAATCACTCCTTTTCCCAATCTCCTTGGCACCTTCTTTTCTCTCCTAACCACTCTGATCACTCTGTATAGCCAATGCATAACACCTGGGCCCAGCTTTGATCATTTCCAACCACCGATTCGTCACTCATGCAGTCTTCCCCATTCTCATCCATTTAATGACATCTTCCACTTCTTGCATGTCGGTCATTCGCATCTGCTTCTTCCGTCACCCCTTCCAACTCTACATCTCTGTCTTCTGCTTCTGCCTCCCGCATTCAGCAATTGATTAAAATAGCTCTTTCCAAGTTTCCTTGTTCTCCTCTGCAATCTGGATGAGTCTCTCGAGTCACCCTTAGGTAATCTTTGTCCCCCTTTTCCTTCCTCGTACTCTTCACTATACATACAACAACCGTTCTTGTTTCCTTTCTTGCATCTTTCTCCCATTTTTGAGCATACTTCTTCCAATCTTCTCCTTTCTCTTCTTTAACCGTTCCTTGTGGCCTCCCCTTGTTTGCATTTTTTGTAAGCTTCTCGCTTTTCATCTGTTTGTCATTTCATGTACTCCTTCCATGTTCTATCTTTCACTTGTACTTTCTCCCTTTACTTTGTCCGTTCACCAACTTGTTACCATCTCTTTTTTCTTACCCCACTTGTTCTTCCACACGTCTCCTCTGTTGCCTGCACCACTGCCCTCCTTTACCTCTCCCATTTTTTTCTCCTCTCCTTGGATCTCTCCCTTTGAGAAATCTCTTTTCTAATCCTCTGTTGATATTCTTCTCTACTGACGTGACGTGTCACTTAATTTCTATACTTTGAGTTTCCTTTCTGCATACTCTTTTTTCTTGCGTACACTTCCCTCTATTTGGATATCTGCTACTAGCAGCCTATGGTCCCCATCTAGTCCTACGCTTGGGATGATCTTTACATCCTTCAGACTCCTATGCTTGTCTTTACTAACAACCACATAGTCTATCTGTGTCTTATGTTGCTTGTGTTGCTTGTGCTTGTGTTTTTCCAACTATACCTGGTAATTTTGTGGCTGTCCCTTTTTTGGAACCACGTGTTTCCAATTACCAGGCAGTTTTTGGCACACAGGTCTAACTCCCTCTGTGTTTCTCCTACCGTACCCATACTTTCCAATTACTTCCTAGTAATCCTGCCCTTCATCACCAACCTGGGCATTGAAATCTCCCAGGATGATTATATCCTTTCTAACCACTCAGACCTTCTATATGTTCTTCGAACTCAATCCTTTGCTTCCTGATCAACCCTACTTGTGGAGGCGTAAATTTAGCATATCTCCCTTTCCTATGTTTTTTTTACTTTTATCCCTACTCTATGATCCTATCTCCTTCTTCCCGTACTTCTATCAGATTTCCTTCCCATTATTTGGCTAACTATCATCCTGCCCACTCCATTTCTTCGGCTTCTTTATTTTCCACCCGACCATAACCTGTACCCACGTTTAAACTCTTAACTTTCCTTCATCCTGCCACTTCAACTTCGCTCAACTCCAAGATGTCCATTCCGTCTTTATCTACCATAACATTGACCACCTCTTCAACCTTCCCCAAAAGGGTGATGAGGTCGATTGGTGCCTATTCTAAATAAATCCTTTCTTTCCCATCTTATGGTTGGATGTAAATTAGGTTTTGCTAGCCTTAATCCACCTTGAAATAAAGACCTGAATCAATCATCTTCCGTAATCCACTTCTCACTCCCCTTCTGTCGCCTGGGGGCAGCTCGTCGCTTGCTGCGGGGGACACCCTAGCCGCATTACCATTCAAATGGGTCGTTTTCCCATGAATTGTTGTTTGGCAGTTGGGTACACGTCAAGAGACACTGGTCATCCAACACACCTTACGTATCCCTCAACAGTAACCTACCCTCTCTTGGGCTTGGGTGGGAGCCGTTGACCGGTGTAATTGGTTCTTCCGCCTCCACCCTTTATCCTCCCGTGCTGTAGAAACGACACTCTAGGTAGGCCAGTCCCTATGTGTAGCGCTCAGGCATTGCCCTATCCTAGGGTTTTCTCCATGTGTTTTTTTGTCGAGGTGTTGCGCCTCTAGATCCGCTGTGTTTTGCATAGCTCAGTACCACCTCGGGAAGGTTGTGGCTCTTCACCACGCACAAGACGTTCTTGGGTATGTAGAGGCTATGTTGACGTTTTTGTCCTGTTTTGCGCATATCATCCCCCTGGGATGTGTGGGGACCAGTGTCCAGACATTCCCGGTGAAAGGGTTTACTAACCCCTACACACCCCTTAGTTGCGAATGCAAAATTGAGACCTCTCTTAAAACCGTCCCTGGACTCCTTTTACATTTGCCCTTATCCGCACATACCTAGTTGGAAACTGAAGAGGGCTGAAAGCACCTGAGCAACTTTCCTTGAAACCTTTTTATTATAACGCTTAAATAGTATCTCTACTTGTACCAGTTTCACCCGCATATGAATGTATTGGTAATCTGAAAAAAAAGGGCATACTGTACATTCTTCCGACAGTTAAAGCCTATGATTTTGGATGCAAAACACGCTTTTGGTTTTTTTAAAAATACTTCTACAGAAAATTCCCTTGCTAAGTTTTGAGTTCTACATTTCATACAGTCATTTTGACAAAAACATCCAAGGTCGTCATTACGGGTCTATTGATTAGGACAATTTTTAAGGATGTTTTCGCCTAGACTGTTTACTGTGTTTAACTCTGGCAACCCAGTGCGTTCTCTTCACTTCTTCATCATCTTCTCACTGTTTCTAAAGAATCATACCGATGTTGTCACCATTCTATCCACTGTCGCATCTATCATGGAATCAAGATCCAGAATTTGTTTTCTATGATCTCAAACGATGTGTGTGACGACCTTTTCCAATCATCACGGTTACTTGGGCAACCCCATCATCACCGACTTTAAAATTCTGCCATCGAAGAGACTTATTATTTGCTGCGACATAAACCCTTCACCTGACTCCATATCAATTCATCGGGTAAGCTCGCCTTTATAGGGGGGCAGACGAAACCTTTCTTTTCAGTCCTGTGGGTAAGTCCCGTCGAAGTGCATGTCAAACCGAAGTGATTGTTGTATCTGGCCCCACGTTGTATCGGGTGGGCCCGCGTTACACCACGTTTCTTTCTTTTAAATAATTGTGCGCCTTCATTTCGGTATTGCTTACTTAGGCGGGATCGACGCTCCATACAGCCAATGTCCCTCCCTTCTATTAGTGCATTAGGAAAGGTCCTCTGTTCCTTTCAAGTGAGAGAACCCAAGTTTTTTCAATTATTCTATCTGTGAGCGGCGTATTAGGTACGTTTCATCCTCATTGACTGCGTCGAAAAATTTTTCGTAAAGAGCAGAATTTCATTTGTTTTGAAAAATTTTGTGACTTTTCTTCTAATTGCTGGAAAACCGTCACGAAAGGTGTCCGATTCCCTTGTTGTTTTTTTCTTGAGGTCGTGATCTTTTGTGTCTTGACTTTATTTGTGTTCTCATCTCGGTTTGATTTTCCCTCACCGACTGTTCACCAATGCCACACTTGAAGCAGTCTAAAATAATGTCACTTACGAGCTGCCTGGGTGTCGTAACCCTCAACCGTGAATAACATTTAAGACGCACTTACTTTCGCCCGCTTGTTATAATAGACCTTTCGGATGATTTTTAAATATTTCAAAGGTGATGCGTATCACATCTGCCATTTTACAAAAGAAGTATTATTATCATAGAGTCTTTTAATTGAGAAAAGAAAGCAGTTCCACGGCAGTTCACAACGGCGGCACACGTTATGCATCATTAGCAGCACTTGAAACTACCAACTTTCTAATTCTATTGTAGCCTCAAGAGTGACATCCTCGTTAAACAAGACAATGTCACTTAATGACAGTTATGGCCTTCCGAAATTCGTTTGTTTTGTAGGCAAATTGTAGTTATTTTTTTTTAAACGAGAATTTGTCAAGTTACCGGAATGTCTTTAGAATCGCGAGGAGATATGGACTATTCACCCAAAAGTATAAGAAGCATAGTGAGAGTTTTTTTTTAACATCAACTGCAAAATTTAAATAAAGACACAGAAATGTTGCCACTTTAATATAGTAACCGTATCAAATATTTTGGGCGGACTACGTAGATAATTGGATGTGTTTATATAATATGTCCAAACAGGCACTTTCAACAAATAAAAACCGTTTTTCTCCAATTTTATCAATGATTTGCCTAATTTGAATTTCAACAAGAAGGAATTGTTATGTGTGTGTGCTAGGGAGGGGGGAAACGCTGTACCCTTTATACTTTTTTAACTTAAATACCCCTGCTGCTTTTGGCATACGTTTTGGGCAATATATATTTCATTGAAGATCATGAAAATATATATTTTAATTTTTTTGGTTATCATATTGAAACTTGTGGAGTATACCGTGTTGCTGATAACTATTACAAAATTTATACTTTTGCAAGCAAAACCATTGTGTTATACAAACCTGTTCTCGACTCAATAAACATTGACAGTAATGCAAACGAAAGTGTTGTGTCAGACGTGCTACAAACATAAAGTATTACATAATAATTCCGAATAATAAATTAAATCGGGTTTGTGGATCGACTGTTGTTAACATTTTGGGTTTCCAATGAAGCCCAAATGTAGTTTCAAAGTGTCAATACCGCCGAGATGGAGAGCCCACAGAATCGAATTATTTAAATTTTTATTGTGCACAAAACCACAGTTTCCCTTTTCCCATTTGGGAAATAAGTAACAGATTGTTACTTGGGCCCATGTTACCCATCAAACTAAGGCGAGCACCTTGATCACATGTAATTTCACTTAGGGCTAGATATTCAAAAACATTTTCATTTTTTGTTTCAGCAACCGGGCAACCCCCCGCCAATCGAATGGGAACGTGTTTCCTCGGATGTAGGGAAAGGAAGATGACATCGCGGGCCCCAGACCCGCAAAAAGGAGAAGGACAATGAAAGAGAAAAATCGACAGGCCAGACGCCGCAAAAAATGGAAAAGGACAATGAAAGAGACATCGACAGGCCAGACGCCGCAAAAATGGAGAAGGACAAGGAGAGAGACATCGACAGGCCAGACGCCGCAAAAATGGAGAAGGACAATGAAAGAGACATCGACAGGCCAGACGCCGCAAAAATGGAGAAGGACAATGAAAGAGACATCGACAGGCCAGACGCCGCAAAAATGGAGAAGGACAATGAAGAGAGACATCGACAGGCCGGACGCCGCAAAAATGGAGAAGGACAATGAAAGAGACATCGACAGGCCAGACGCCACAAGAGTGGAGAGTCCGATCCTATCTACACCGAGCAGGCGATGTGTCAGGAGGAGGACACATAAACCATCGCAGGTAAGAATATTGAAAGTCGGTCTCTTACACAGCCGACTAGCTTGCCGTAGGCAAAGGGCCCGTGCAATCACCTAGTAGACTTTAGATACTTGCTCCTTAGTTGACGTAGCAATGTCGCTGGATCCATCAGGGGATTCGGCTACCTATAACGCGGCATCGATTGTGTGTTTAGTTTACTGTACTTGGAATTGCTCTTTAAACCCTTTTAAGCCTCCGTCCCATACGTGTTGTGGTTCGTACACTACACACGATTGATTGACATTATTCCATTCGGCGCTATTCAGCGCCCCAAATTAATGTGTTTTCAAAATACCGTCATGAGATCCATAGGCCTATATCAAATTTTTGGAGCTACAAAATTACTTTGTTAATCTCTAGTAGGTATGCCCTTATTCATTTTATATCTTTCTAGTGTTTTTTTATTTTTTCATCAAATTTTAAATTTCTCAAACATTCACTTATTACTTATTACGTAATAACCAATCCATATGTTAACCATAGTGTACAAATATCACAAAATCCGACACACCCGCCCAAAACCGAAAAATAACATGACGTCATAATGCACGCACTACTACCACATATTATTATTATCTAAATAATGTAATAATATTTTTTGTTGGTATCCTTGCCACAGGTTTAATTCATGCCCCTTTTTTATGTACGTCTAGCAGGTATGTTGTGGATAGGCCATTGTATAGGCATGTCCTAGGGCTGGAGGTTTTTAAGAGGAGTCGTTCCTTTCATTCGCATTAACCACAACTGTCGGCTATAAAAAAATGTAGCTATTGTAAAAATTGTTTACAATAAAATAACTTTCAACTTTTTGTCCTCCAAAAGTAATTACTACTGACGTTTTTGTAATTGTAAGACCTCAGATTAACAACAGTACTGAGACAGGTTAAAAACTTAAATTTGAAAGGGGTGGGAGGTGGGGAGACGGGTAATCTAGTGGGTTGTTGTGTTTTATTTGCTTCTGCATACATTTGCACAACTAGCTCAGCACAGACCTAAATGTGCCTTATGCTTTCTATCAGTTGTAGCCTGCACGGTAATTGCCGGCGAACCTTTTTCTGTGTAGCCCTATAGTTGTAACTATCCGTATGTTTTTGCACTCAATTGCAAGACCTCCCCCGTCAAGTGGTCCCCGTTAAGTAAGGGCCCCATTCCCCCTCACCAGCCCAGACCACTTACAGCGCCCGCACAGGAAATCTTCAAACATGTGGGCCCTAGTCACCCCCCTGTTTCCTTGGTAATTTCTCGTTGTATTGATTAATATAGGTAGGCCCTTATACTTGGCTGTTCTTAAGAAAGGGGCTTAAGTGATAGGGCGACATCGTCAAAATTGAAAACGGACGAAATTTTGTGATTTTGAAACAGTCCAAATGACTAAAATTTAGAACCAGATTGACAAAAAGTCATTCGAAAATGCTCCTTGGTCACCTCTAGCAATAGTAATATAATATCAATTAAAAAATTTATAATTTTGGACAAGATCTAAGTTCAAGTCTGGAAAAGTTAGAGATGAAGGTAAAATATATGACCTGGTACATAAACTAAACCTCAAACTTGAACGCAGGGGTCGTCCCCCAACACACAGCAGCAGCACTTCAAGCGTCTTGCAATATTTTGTAGACATGTTCTTTGGAGGAAAGTCTCCCGAGTATTTGTTGTAGTAGATGTCCATTTAGTCCCCCATGTTCTGGGTAGTAATGGCCATCTTCTTCCAAATGTTAAGGGCTTATGTATGATGTTTTCTTTAAAAGAATTAAAGATGGGGCCATCCCGCTGCGAACCAGGGCCTCCACAATAATGAGAAATACTTAATTAATGTCACCAATTTTTATTTTTCTTTTGAGAAAACAATATAAATAAACCCTCAATCCCCATAAGGATATGATAGCATAACATCGTATTGTGCCCGGTTGAAGCGCCCTCGTCGCCATAGCTCAGTTGGTTAGAGCAGCTGTCCGGAAGTTTTATTTAAATTTCTTCCTAAAATACCAACGCCTTACATAAAATCGTCTCCTTGCCAAGCTGATGCGATACAACATATATATCGGGTCAAGTCTGTCAGTGGATCAAGAGTTTCCTGATCAGCGCAGTATGCGGTGTTTACGACGGCGCAAGTTCTAGTGAGTGTAGTGTGCATCTGGGTTCCCCAGGATCAGTCCTTGGCCCTACTGTTTTTTCCATCTTATGATGGATCTGCCGCAGTGCTAGTTCCAAAATGAGGGAGTAGCTGATTGATTGCACTTTTATGGGGATTAGGCCAAAAAAATGTTTCAGCTGCTTCAAACTGATTTGGAATAATATTGAAATGTATGCAAAGTTAATTATTTAATCAACCAGTCTAATCTCCCTCAATGTATATAACCAATGCCAAAAGTCCTAGAAAAGTACATATACATCAAAGGGAAAAAATCGCGATGAAACATCCTTTAAAAACCCCGGAATTACAAAACAACTGTTTAAAAAGGAAAGACATACAGAAAAAGTTTGATTAAGGTGCTAAGTGCTTGGTTTCCTGTCTAGAACTTTTACGGGGCTGCCCAAATATAAAAAGGACTGTCACTTGACTTGGTGAGGTCGGTATGGTGTATGGGTGCCCTGCGTGGCACCCGACTTCACGGAGCAACCTCGTCAAGCTTGAGGGAATTCAGAACAGGGCAACAAATTCATTACTAAAAGAAGGACTGCACAGAGAGGAAAGGGCAGAACTTTGCAACTTGTTTTTACCTTGGAAAAACTTTTAAAGAGATTGAATTTGCTTTTCAAAAAAAAAGTTTCTTAAAATAGTAAATTGAGACCCTTTGGGGGGTTCAGTTAGATAAGGTCCCCCAGGTACGACAAGGAGTAACGCTCTGCCTCCATTCGCTCGCACTGTACATACCAAAACGGGTTCTTTTTTCCGCTCTGTTGCAATATACAATAACTTAAAAATCAAAATCGGGAAAGCAAGAATTTTAATGTGTTCCAGAGACAAGCTAATTGTTACTCAAAGAGACCAAGCGTTTGAGCCCCCATCACCCACCAGTCATAACTCACCTTCACACCGCACACCACACGCACAGAAAAACTCACCTTCAAACGCCCCGAACAAATGATTGTTGTTTGTAAATTTGTAAATTATCTAATCTCCCTTCACCCCGTATAAAACACCACTCATTCTAATATCATAGACTGTCTATAAGTTGTATAAATCAATGGTATGAGACACATTTCATGTGCTATGGAGCTTCTCTAACTCTCACTACCACAAATTTTTTTTCGACTGATTATTGTATCATAAATTTTTGTATTCGTCATAACAAAATTTGAAAATAATAAAAAAGTAATAATTAAAATCGACGTAGACATATTTAATTTAGATGTTTTTTTATAATAAAAATTGTTCCACGCCGATGTTCTTGTTTAGAATATAGTTTCTAGGTTTTTTTATATTTTCGCGTTCATTTTTGTTTTCTCGTTGTGATCTGATTCACCCTGGTTACCCTCTTTTCCCCTCTTCTTGACTAGTTTTTCTGTCATCTCTTCTCTCGCGATTAGACCTCGCGAGTCAGTTCCCCGTCTACCTTCACAGGGTGAAGTCTGTGCTTTTGGCTGTTTCCGAGAGCAAATCAATCTTCGATTCTCAGTCATATTCAGTGCGAAGTGTACAGTGCACCAGTTCATCTCCGTTCAAAAGGTTCGCCCGACTTCCAGTTCCACACTCAAGCTCACAGTTCGTTCGCCATCCAGTTCATACTGCAGTCTTGGGTTCGATGCCTTCCAGGCACATTTCTTACTTCATTCTATTTCCTTCCAAGCTCGAGCTCTTTAATTCTTTCCTATCTGTTACGTGGTGTGCTCCCCCAACTACGTACCACGCTTACCATGCTCTGAACTTCATTTCACACCCGCACTACATCTTAGGGTAAGTTCAGTTGCTAAATTCAATTATACAGTCCACAAAAAATACCATTTTCTCAAGGCCAGGGCCCCCCATCATGTTTTGGTCCCCCGGGCCGGATATTATCAGTTTCAATCATCTTTTGGTATCCTTCTCGTTTGCACTGTGCTATCCTGTTCATTCCGGCTTAGACGCCCCTGTTCATTTCTCGTTATGATGTACGCATTAGGTTCACATTCGCTCTCTCTGGCGTGTGAACCATTGTTCTCTCGTTTGTCCGTGATAATCACGGGAATTCTAATTTAAAATTTGTATCGATCTGTCTTTTCTTGTTTGTTGTATGCTTTGCATATTCAGTTTTATTATGCAAGCTATATTCTCGTCACTAATCATGTCTTAGTGAAATTTTCTCGATCTCTTCTCGTCGCGCGCAATCACACGCGCACTCTCATTGTAGTGACACGTCATTCCGTCTCCTCGGCGCATTACTATTTCTCGTCCGTGTTTACGATTTATTACGTAATATTTTCGCTCAGTTATGACATTGGGTCATTGATCCCTCTTTTTGATGTAGTCTAGTTACAAGGGTAACATTGTTTACGTATTTCTCGCTCGTTTTTTCTCTACTTTTTTGGTAAAATTGTTGTTATTGTATTTTCTTGTTCACAATGGCTGAACAACTTCTGTGGAACAGAAGAAGCTCGTAAAATGGGACGTGAACTCGTTTTTGCCTCCGTCCAGCGAATTTACAATGCCTTTCGCAAATCTCAAACCTGAAGAGGTTGACTCGGTCGGACCTCGGTTCGAAGATTTGTCTACATTGAAATCGAATTTTCAAAAAATTCAATTGGCAATCGCTGACTTAAAATGCCCAAGTTACTGCGCCTGCTAAGCCCATTGAGGTGGATAAGGTATACGACTCTTTCGAAACAGGTGTTGTATGCAGCTCAATCTAGGTTTCTTGCCGCCAAAAAACTCGATCAAAGCCAGTCCATAACTGCAGCTGCAGCTGTGCTCAAACGACGATAGCCAAATCTTCAATCACGTTGCCTACCATTGATCTTCCTACGTTCTCAGGAGATATTTCCTCGTTGGCCAGAATCTATTTCACTTTTTAAATCTCTAATTGACGAAAATGAATCTCATCAACAATGTTCAGAAATTTCATTATTTGAAAACCTCTTTATCTGATGCTGCACTAGCTACAATATCTGGTTGCCCAAATCTCCAACGAAGGCTATCCGCTCGCTTTTCAAGCTTTGGTATCTCGATATCAGAACAGTCGGTTTTTAGCCAGTCGGGTAGTTTCAAAGGTTTTTAGATTTCACACCTTTGAAATCCGCATCTCACGCAGTTTGCAAAGTTTCCTCGCCAGTACACAGGAATTCTGTCGATGCTCTAAATCCTTAGAATTACCCGATTTGGGGTGATTTCTTGTTACTCTCGCTCACGTTGGCCCAACCTTGACCCGTCGACTCGTAAAGCTTTCGAGAGTAAACACTCCTCGCACAGACACCGCGTACAACTCCGTTTTTGGGCTCATTGAAGAGCAGTCTCGTACTCTTGAGTTGTCGCGGTAGGCAAACCAACCGACTAGTGGTGTCAAATCTCCTCAAAGGATTAATTCTCTTCTCGCGGCTCAAGAAACCGCTCCCCCCTCTGCCTCCTGGCGCGTGCCTTCTGACACCACGCGGCCTAGTATTAAGCAACATTCTTCCCCTGTTTGCAAAGCACCTCACACCCTCTATCGATGCGAGGTCCTTTCGCAACCAATCTCTTGATGATAAGTACCGCACGTTGCGACACCTGCAGCGATGCTTCAATTGCTTAGGCTCGCACTTGAAACATCAATGCACTTCGAAGAGTGTCTGCAATACTTGTGGTAGCAATCGTCCCCACTCCATGTTGCATTCGAAAACCGTTGCTGTACCCCACGGCAACTCTCCGGGCAATGCCCCTCTCTCTCGGGACGTCCAATCATCATCTCTTGGCGTCAGCTCTTCACCTCCCAGTGCCGGTTCTTCGAACCGAGTACTCTCGTGGCCACTATCGCGATACCCGAGATAGTCAACCCACAGTGTTGCTGGGTACCGTGCGCGCGCTCATTCGGGATTCTCCTTGGTCACCTTCAACCCTTTCGCGCGGGGGTGGCCTGGCCTCAGGTCTCCCCCATCTCTCAGTCGTTGGTGAGAAAGCTAGGCCTGAAGATGCAGCCCTGCCGCTCCGATCTGTCAGGCATAGGTCTTCTGCCGCCTCTGCTCGGGCAACGTGCGCTGAAACTATCGCTTCCCGCCTCTCTCCCAACCGTACTCTCCATGTTGAGGCTCTGTTTTACCGACCATCACCAGTCACCTCCCGACTTCTCAAGTTGCACGCGAAGTGTTCGAACGCTTCCGTGGCATGTATCTTGCTGATGATCGTTTTCACATGCCTGATCAAGTAGACTTCCTACTTGGCGCCGACTTTATCCAGAGATTCTAAATAGAGCCGGTGAGCAGGTCCGTGTCAAAACCCCTACGGCCATCAACACCATGTTCGGCTGGATAGCCCCTGGGCCAAACTCGCTCTTTAGTAACGTCTTCCGACCCTCCTGTGTCTCCCCTTCGCCTCTCCTCGACCCTCAAGCGCAACTTGCGCCTCTTTGGGAGACGGAAGAAACTCCCGCCCTCAGGAAGTAGATCCTGAGGATCAGTTATGTGAACGTCACTTTCTCGAGTCTCACTCCCGCGACTCATGTGGCGTTCTCTGGGCTCTCCCGTTTAAGCCATCTCGTCCTTCTCTCGGGCGTAATACCCCTCCTCATCGACTCAAGACTCTCGTTGCTAAATCGCGTCGTTGAAGTACTTGAGAGCACGTCACCCACTGACTGGGCCCACTGCGTTCTGAGGAAAATCCCGCAGACTGCGCCTCTCGAGGCTTATCCCCGGTTCAGCTTCTTGAACAATCCCTGTGGCTTTCTGGACCTGGTTTCCTCGGCTCTGCTCCTGAGCAATGGCCTTTGACCCCAACTTTCATTGGCTTCCGATTCTGAGCTCCTTTGATCTGAGCCCGCGGTCACTCTCGTTTGCTCGCGTTAAAGACCCGGACCCTCTCTTGGAGACTTTCAGAAGTTTTCCAGTCTCCTCAAGGCTCAACGTGTGTTGCCTGGGTTTTCCGCTTCGCTCGACTCCTTCTTGCGAAACATTCAAATGCACCTCCCCCCCGTGGTCCCGTGGGACCCCCCCGAGCTGAAGGATCTCTAGATCTCTTCATACGACTCACCCAGCATCATTACTACTTTCCTTTGGGGTTCCCCCAACCTTTTGCGAGATCAACCTCTGTCATCCCGGCTCGCCTCTCTCAAGCCGTTGTCGACCCCTCCGGTTTTCTCAGGGTGGGCGGACGATTGCGTCATTCTTCTCTTAACGAAGACGCTCGTCATCCTCTCCTTCTCCCCAAGGAAGCACACTTATCGCTCCTGATCTGCGATCATTACCATAAGGTTTCATTACATTCTGGTCCCCGAACGTTCAGGCATTGATCCAGCAATCCTACTGGATCATGTCCTTGCGCGGTCTGCTTCGGCAAAAGAATCCATCGTTGTCTCACCTGTCACAAATTTCGTGCCAAGCCTCTCCAACCTCCGATGGCCGATCTTCCCGCGCCCCGGGTGGGAAAAACTCTAGAGTTTTCTCCCATGTCGGGACCGATTTTGCGGGCCCTTTCATGTGAAAACCAGCACTCGCCGGAACGCACCTCTCACCAAAGGGGTTATCTCTGCATCTTCGTGTGTATGGCAAACCCAAGGCAGTTCATCTGGGGATGGTTTCTGAGCTGTCCAAATGAAGCCTTCCTGGCCTTCTTCGATCGCTTTCTCTCGAGGAGAGGTCTTCCCTCCCCATCTATTCCGACTGTGGGAGGAACTATGTGGGAGCTGCTAGACAGCTGCGTGAAGTCCACGACTCTCTTTCACTCTCTAAAGAGCCGATCTTTACTTCTCTCCTTCCCGTCGTGTCCAATGGCACTTCAAAACCCTCGTATGCCCCCCAATTTCGGGGGGCCTTTGGGAGGCAGTAGTAAAGTCTGCGAAATCACTCTTGTACCGTCTCATCGGAGACACCTCCCTCACTCATGAGGAGTACGCTTTCTTTGTTCGCCCGCATTTAAGCCCTGCTCAACAGTCGTCCTTTATGCGCCTCCTCAGAAGATCCAGCTGAAGGTGTCGATTACCTCAGTCCTGGCCATTTTTTGATCGGCACTCCCCTGCTTTCTCCCCCGAACACCTGTTGGTTGAAAACATCAAGCCCTTTGCTCGGTGGCACCGTATTCAGCAAATTCACCAATCCTTCTGGCACCGTTGGGCCCAACCCAATACCTCCACACACTGATGCAAAGCAACAAATGGGTTCGTGGGAGCCCCGATCTCAAAGTTGGAGACATCGTTTTTTTTTCTCGGCCACTTCCAGCCCCCTCTCTTGGCCGAAACGGGGCGAGTGGAAGCTCTCTTTCCTGGTCGAGATGGTGTTCCCGCGTCGCCTCCGTTCGTTCGGCGTCTGGCGTTCTTACCCGACCAGTTAATAAAAATGGTAACCCTCCCTTGTGCTTAACTGCCAAGAGAGATGCCCGTTTTCGTTTTCCTTCGTTTATATTGTTAGTTTTCTTGTTGTTCTTGGTTCTAGTTTAAAAAAATGATTTCCTTTCATTTTTGGTGGGCGGTATATGTTCACGCCGATGTTCTTGTTTAGAATAGTATAGTTTCTAGGTTTGTTTATTTTCGCGTATCATCTCTTGTATTTCTCGTTGTGATCTGATTCACCCTGGTTACCCCTCTTTTCCCCTCTTCTTGACTAGTTTTTTTTGTCATCTCTTCTCTCGCGATTAGACCTCGCGAGTCAGTTGCCCGTCTACCTTCACAGGGTGAAGTCTGTGCTCTTGGCTGCTCCGAGAGCATATCAATCTTCGATTCTCAGTCATATTCAGTGCGAAGTGTACAGTGCACCAGTTCATCTCCGTTCTAAAGTTCGCCCGACTTCCAGTCCACACTCAAGCTCACAGTTCGTTCGCCATCCAGTTCATACTGCAGTCTTGGGTTCGAGCCCTTTCCCGGCACATTTTCTTACTTTATTCTATTTCCTTCCCAAGCTCGAGCTCTTTAATTCTTTCTATCTGTTACGTGGTGTTTCTCACCCAAATACGTCACCACGCTTACCATGCTCTGAACTTCATTTCACACCCGCCTACATCTTAGGGTAAGTTCAGTTGCTAAATTCAATTATACAGTCCACAAAATACCATTTTCTCAAGGGCCCCGGCCCCATCAATAATAATAATAATCAAACACCCCGGGTTTCCCAAAATAAGTCAGGTCGGGGGGTGACGTATCACCAATTTCTCGGGGTGTGGACTTTCAGTGTTTGCTAGCCAGGCTCCACCTCCTCATCTACTTCGATGTTTTTCTATGACAGGCATTCTACCAGTTCTCTCCATTTCTTTCTATCCTCCCAGAGTCTTTCTTCATTAATTCTTTCCCATGATTTTCCTCTTTCTTCAATGTTCCATTTTATTTGGTCCCTCCATCTTTCCATTTTAATTTTGAGCTTACAAGTACAATTTAAACACTCGATTTCAAGCCAATGGCGGTCATTTTATCACTACACACCTTATCAATTTGATAGTTATTTTCGATATATTAATAGTTTAAATTAAAATGAATAATAAATAAAACGAAAATAACAAGATCAGAAATTCCAATACAGATGTAAAATAACAATAAAATCATACCCCCCTATGAGCGCCTAGACCGAAATTCTTTTGCTAGCCAGTCAACCTGACAGCATGCTTGAAAAATATTTGTGCTACAAATCTCTACAACCTATTTTACAATACAAACTGACCTATTCAAAATGGCTTCTAATTGACACGCCAGTGGACCAATGACTGGGGATAGCCAACTATTGATGTAATCTTAATTATCATTGGTTCGAACACTGTAACTGTTGTATTGTTCTATT
The DNA here is from genome assembly GCA_024449915.1 of Sweltsa coloradensis. Classification (NCBI taxonomy): domain Eukaryota; kingdom Metazoa; phylum Arthropoda; class Insecta; order Plecoptera; family Chloroperlidae; genus Sweltsa; species Sweltsa coloradensis. Next base: position 125,029 of record JAMZAV010002591.1, read on the forward strand.
ATATTTTCGAGTTCAAGTTTGGCGGTTCATGGACCACCGCCTGATACTGTGTTACTGTGTTTCTTATTATTTGTGTGTGTTCTGTTTCCACAACAAGGGGGAATAAAGGATCGCCGAGAACAGATGAAAACGGTGAACCAAAATAAATTGAAAATGCCAACAGGCGAAAAGCACCACGCCCGGGGAAACACCACGTTCCTTTGTCGATCGTGTGGTTTTGAACACGGCAAACGCGAGTGCACTGCTCACGGCAGGCAGTGCTGGAAGTGCCTTAGCTGGCACCACTTAGCTCAGGTGTGCCGAAACACATCGACCAACGAAGAGATTGTTGAAGCCCCAGGTGAGTCTAGCCAAGCCGCCCCCCCACCCTCCACCACTGTGGCGTAGCCACTGACCCCAACCCAAATTGGAAACTGTTTTTGGTACCTAAGTCCTCTTGATTGTTAAAAACTAGTTTGAATCCAAGAACTAGAGTGAAACGCATTCACCTACTGTTTTCAATAAATCCTCCAAGTGTTTAGTTATTGTTGCAGTTGCTACACAATATTTCACAATTTCTATTCGAAATCTAATAAAATATAGAATGAAGTATGTTCAAATAAACTATATTGCCAATTAGGCCTAAGTGTGTAGTGTTCGGTAGGACAATACAGAAACGCGTACGCGTACTATTTGTGCTACAAATCTCTACAACCTATTTTACAATACAAACTGACCTATTCAAAATGGCTTCTAATTGACACGCCAGTGGACCAATGACTGGGGATCTAGCCAACTATTGATGTTAATTATCATTGGCTCGAACACTGTAACTGTTGTCCTATTATATTTTCGAGTTCAAGTTTGGCGGTTCATGGACCACCGCCTGATACTGTGTTACTGTGTTTCTTATTATTTGTGTGTGTTCTGTTTCCACAACAAGGGGGAATCAAGGATCGCCGAGAACAGATGAAAACGGTGCAACCCCCATTGAAAAGCGAGCCAGCTAGCAACAGGTGCAACACGTCCACCGAGGTGTACCTGTGCAGTTTGTGTGGATACGAACATGGCCTCCGCCAGTGCACGGCTTACGGCAAGAGGTGCCGGAAGTGCGGTTGTTGGCACCACCTGGCTCGGGTGTGCCAAACAAGTGTGGAAGCCCCAGGTGAGTCTAGCTAAGCCGCCCCCCCCCCCACCATCCACCCCTGTGGCGCAGCCACTGACCCCAACCCAAATTGGAAACTGTTTTTGGTACCTAAGTCCTCTTGATTGTTAAAAACTATTTTGAATCCAAGAACTAAAGTGAAACGAATTCACCTACTGTTTTCATGGTAAAGTTATTATAAAAAATCCCTCCCTTAAACCCTCAAACTGGTACAATTTGTTACCCCAACAAAAGTATTGTCGAACTTTTCGTTGATATTGCACTCATTTATTCTCACTTAACATAATGCTGTAACCATTACGTAAGGGCCAACTTCTTATCAAAACCTAACCATCAATAAATCCTCCAAGTGTTTAGTTATTGTTGCAGTTGCTACACAATATTTCACGATTTCTATTATAAATCTAATAAAATATAGAATGCAGTATGTTCAAATAAACTATATTGACAATTAAGTGTCAGTGTTCGGTAGGACAATATAGAAACGCGTACACTTCCAACACAGGAGCTACCGACGGTGACGTCGCACGTGGCACCGCCCTGATCAGAGTATCGCGCTGTAAGCTTGAGCTACAACTGTCGGTAGCGTAGGTGGCATTTGCAAACGTGCTCGGTAAATATTTCACACACAAATTGCATATTCCGTACATTGAACGTTTCTTGTGGTGATCATCATCTTGCTGCACCGCTGTACGGGATTAATACATCACGGTAGAAACTTTGGAGATTTTAGCTCATCACAAGGCAGTGGCGCACCCAGGATTTCATCCCGGTGGGGGTGGGGGGGGGGGTCTGATCATTAACAGGGTGCGAATTGACGGCTTGGCAGAGGGGGGATTGGCCAAGTATATTACTTGTGAATTGGGTGGGCTTTACGGGGTCTACGCCGGAGGCAAAACTTTTTTGAGAAATGATTGCCCTCGAGATGGCCTTCGAAGCAATCTGACGTATTATTTTGAAAGGATAAAAAGAGTCGATTGGTTAGGTTTATTAATGTACAAACACTTTATGGCTAGGGATTAAATTGACGCATTATTTATTAACTTTACAAGATAAAATAAAGTTGATATGTTATGAGATGAGATGGGAATCCAGAGTTGGGGATTTACCCATCCCCGGCGGGAATGGATACCTTTCAGTAAAACAGAGCCAGGGATGAAATTACTAGAGGGGAGGGGGGGGGAGAATTTCCCCATCCCCCACGTCAATTCGCACCCTACAGTGACCAATCCTGGTGAGAGAAGATAATATAAATAAATAAATAGGGAGGCCTATGCATGCACACATGCATACTGTGATATTGTGGGATAAACATACTTACAGAAATCATGCTTTGATATTGTGGGATAAACTAATAAAACCAATAAATCATGCTTTCTGGATTGTCGATATATAAGAAAGTCCAGCTTCATAGGAAGCTTTTGGAACTTTTATTGGATAGTATAGTATATTATTCACTCAATAAATAAATAAATAAATAAATACAAAAATTAAAAATTAAAAAATTAAAAAATTAATAAATAAATAAATAAAAAAAAATTAATAAATATATAAGCTAAGCGTTTATTTATCATTTTGTGGTGTTGAAAACCACCATCCATAGTGATTAGTTCTGTTTATTTAAAATAAATGTCAAACAAGGTGACAAACAATCAAATGATTGCCCTACCAGGTCCTGCTGCGAACACTCCGGCGGACGCCTGGACCAACGTTGACGACAGAGAGAGCGACGTGCTGAAGGTATGCCTATTATTCATTTTGTATTTACTTTCTAGTGGTTTTTTTATTTTCATCATGATTTTATTGCTCCAATTCATTCACTTATTACTTATTACTGTAATAACCATACATCCATATGAACCATATTGTACAAATATCACAAAATCCGACACACCTCCTGACAAATCCGAAAAATAATATATACGTGAAGGCTTCATGCCTGCGAGTGCTTAATGCACGCACTCCTAATACGAAACATATTATTATCTAATTAATGTTATAATATGTTTTGTTGGTAGCCTGCCCAGTGTGCAATTCTTTATATGTGTCTAAGTAGGTATGTTGTGGATAGGACCAATGTATAGGCATGTCCTAGACTAGAAGGTTATTAAGAGGATTCATTCCCTTGCATTCGCATAAACCATTTAGGAAAACCTAGGAAAAACCTTCAGTCCCGGGACCTCCCGAATCAGAGTCGGATATCACAAAATTCGACACACCTGCTCATGCTTTGGAAACTGATGTCACCGGTTTTGCTTGGGTCCACGACGTACAACGAAATAGTGTTGGCCTTAAAAACGCACTACATACCTAAAAGATTCGTCATTGCCGAAAGGCGACGCTTTTTCAAACGAGTGCAAGAGGAAGGCGAGTCTATAACAGAATATGTGATAGTTAGCAGCCGCATGCAAATTCGGTCTCTTTGTATACCAAATGCCTGGATCTATTTGGCTGCGGACTTTCAAGTGAAAAGGTACAGGCGAACTTTGTGATTCAGTATGTGTCCTTATCATTCCAGACTGCAGTTGAGCGACCTCGTCACCAAGACCAAGAACCACCCGGAGATGGACTCCGGCCAAGCTGTTGCCGCTGCGGCCGTAGTCATGGACAGGCATGTCCAGCTCGCAACTGGAAGTGTTACCTGTGCAACAAACATGGGCACATCGCTTTAATGTGCAGGAACACAGGTATGTCAGCAAAGTCTTCCGGTGTGCGGAAGATATTGAAAGTAGCTCTGCACTCTGCAGAAAATGATAATGAAATGTATAACATTGCGTACACCCATCTAATTTTTCATCAAAAGATAAATTGCCTTGTATAGTATAAATGTAGATACATAGGAGGAATTCCAATTCTGACGGAGGTAGACACGGGGGCAGTAGTTACAGTAGTCCATAGAGAAGTGTTTGAGACTAATGGCAGGGAAACACATTAAAAAACGTTGTACAAGAAATGTATTTTTTATTATTTCAATGTGGTTGATAGTTAGTTAAAAGCCCCATAACCAACGCCAAGGAGTCAACCAAAATAGGGCCTTTTTAAAAACCAAAACGGGGCCCTTTTTAAAACCGAAATGGGGTCTTTTTTGTTTGTCGAAAGGTTAAACCACCAGAGTTCAAGCGTATTGTCTGTCAGAAATAATACGAGCATACTAAGAGAGAAAAATACATTTGTGGAAAGAAATAACCACTAGAGTTCATGCGTACTACGAGCAAGCATAGATATGATGAGATAGTATAATATTATGACAAGAGAAGCCATAGAAGCCTAGAAGTCTTTTTATGGTGTGGTAGGTCTTGTTGCAGACCTTGCCCCCTTCCCTTGACGACCCCCCGGCGACGATGACAATGACACAACGAACGATGACAAAGACGATGACGACCGCGACGTGAGAAACACCCCTTCCTCTCCTTACCCGTGGCTGGTTCTGACCAGCATGGGCCACTCCTCCCCCCCCCCCTTAGGCTAGAGTGGTGCATTATGACCTAACGGTTGACGCGTCCTTAATCCAAATAAACTGAAAACTACCCTTGAGAACATCCCCCCCGACGACGACGATGATGACGATGACGACCATGACAACACGAACGGTGACATTGACGATGAAGACCACGACGTGAGCATTCCCCTTTCCCGCCCCTTCTCGTAGCTCGCTCGGATCAGCATGGGATCCCCCCCATATCCCTTAGGCTCGAGTGGCGCATTGTGACCTAACGGTTGACGCGCCCTTTGTCCTCATAACTTCAATAAAGGTCTTGTTGCACGGAAAAATACACAGGGCGATGTCATCACAGTCAGGACACATGTAGCTAGTTTCCTTCCGACTGCCATGCTTCTTGCATACTACACATCTACGCGACGGGTGTTGCTCATTGCCAGTAGGAGGAATCATCTCAACGAAATGGCGTCCTTGCAAACGAAGCGGTGACGGCACGTCTTTCTGCAGTGTGCCATTCAGACGGGACATGATGTTGTTCCAGAAGTCCGCAAGTTACCGTTTCTTGGAAACTCAAATAACTAGTCTTTTCAGGGCGAAGGCAGCGCCAATCGATATAATGGTGACATTTTTTGTAAAAAGTAAAACAGCTTCTTCAATATTGGTCCCGGATATTGGGTGAAACTTTCGACAAACTCGGTATACATAAATTAGGCGATTTTTTATAACGTGAAATCAAACATTTAGTTCTTAGTACGTTTGTATATTGGGAAAAGACTTACAATTTCTCAAGTAATTTGAATTAAAATGTTACCAAAATCGATTCAACGATTTGACAATTGCGCAACGAACACACACATACAGATAGTTAGTAAGTCATACACATATTAATAATGACCGACAGTGTTGGCTCGGGCGCTAAGCGCTCGACTCTGATTCGGGAGGTCCCGGGTTCGAATCCCGTCGAGACCGGCAATCCTGACTGGAGTTTTTTTCCGAGGTTTTCCTCAGTCGTTAAGGCGAATGCAAGGGATTGAGTCCTCTAAAATAGCCCTCGGACATCCCTTCACAATTTCCTATCCGCACATACCTAGTTCACCTGAAGATGGGCTAATTGCACCCTATATAACAGGTTTCCCACGATAAAAATTTATTATGGCACTATGGGCGAGTCCAGGTTTTTGAGTTCGAGTCGAGTCCGAAACGAGTACTTAAAATAGCTCGAGTATCGAGTCCAAATTCGAGTCCGAGTTCTTCGTTTAATTTATAAAATTTCACTATATTTATTATTTACAATATGAACAATAATAATTTTATTTATTGATGTTCGTCTAAATGTAGGCACCAAACGTGAAGACAGAGTACTATCCAATTCATTTTTAAATGTAACTTCTCTCTAAATCATTTTAATGATCAAGCATCAAGCACAAATATTAGGGCTAGGCCTCGACATTCAGTAAATGATATTACATGAAAATGTTGAAACTAACATAATAGTGACAAATTTTTATTATTATTGCCCAAAAATAGTTCAAAACTTCCAAAATGAATTTAAATTTGTATCAAAAGACTCGGGTTACTATTATGGCTAAGTAGTCAGCATTGGTAAGGTAGCGCCGAAAATATATAGGCCTAACGATTTTTACGTTTTCACACACGTGCGCGACCCGGCACCTCCACCAAAATCATTAATAATACTCGCACACCCCGATAGAAAATTAATTATCTTATTGAAAGTGGAAGAACTATTTCATTGTCTCTACTATTAGTATTAATCAGAGGAGTTTTTTTTTAAAGTAAAACATTATCCTTCCATGCACGGTATAGTTAAGAAAATACCAGGACACTTTCTCCCCAAAATTGCAAACTGGTACAAATACGTCATTTTAATGAGTCTCTCGGGACACCGGTACAAGTGTTCTGAAAACGCTACTGTACCGGTCAAACCGGTACGTCTGGTCACCTTATACTTATGTTGAGCTGCAGAAGGTGTTAAGTAAGTTATTTAGTATACCCTGCTTCTACATTTAGACAGTCGAACGCGAACGCATCTCTAGAACCAATTTATTTTTATGATAAACCATTTGAAACAAGCAAGTTGCCTTCATGAGCAGACTGTTCGATTGAAAGACTGCCTCATAATAACATTTTCATTGTGCCAGCCGCCATAGTAAATATTAATGTAAAATACATCCTTGGACATAAACAATATAATTAACCCATATTGGTCATTCAAACTAAACTAGGAAAACGCTAAAGTCCCGCCGCGTTGATGGATGAGCGGTTTTTTGTAAGTTTTTTGTTTGCGTTTTTTGCGTTTGTTTGCACTCTTTCTTTGCAAGTGCTTTTTGAATGCATTGTAGGTGATTGGTTGTCAAGTTTCTATTGTATTACTTTGTAATTGTGTATTATAAACCTTAAAAAACTATATTAAAACCTTTGTTTCTGTATTCTGACTAACTTTTTTTCAACTTTTCTTTCAAAAAGGTACTACATCACCATAACCTTAATGTCCATGAAATCTTAACGGTTTAGTCCCACCCGTTTGGTCAAATCGGCCCAAATGTGACGAAAATATCGCACTAAAAATCGAAAAAATCGTAAAAGTACGATATTCATGAGAAATATTTCTTCGATTGTACCAAAAACAATACACCTCTAAGTTCAGAGAAACGAAGGTCCGGTCAAATTTTCATCAAGATCGCATATGCAGTTTGCCCGGAATCGAGCGAACAAACAGACGGAAAAACAAAAAAAAAAAAAAAACAAAAAACAAAAAAAAAAAAAAAACCCCGAAATAAATTTTTTGGGGGGTCAGTGAAATTGAAGTCTTCGCTTCCGCTCGCTACGCTCGCTACGCTCATCCAAATACAAAATAAAAAGTATAATTAAAAATTAGCATAAGTTCCATTTTAACCATTTTAATATAACATCGCACTAGTACATAATATTGATGTTGAGGGTACTAGGAAAACGCTTAAGTCCCGCCGCGTTGTTGGATGAGCGTAATTGGTGCATTGAGCTGCCATGTGTTATACGAATTTTCTGTTGTTCTGTGGCAAAATCATTACTAAGTTGAATTTTTCTTTAAATTAAATTAAATTAAATTAAAAATTAACTTTATTTTTTTATTTTTTTTTTATTAATCGTAATTGTTAAAATAATCGTAAAATTGCAATTTTTATAAGAAATAATTTTTCGATTGCGCTAAAATTTTACACTTATATATTAATTCATAAAATAAAGGTTCTTCGAAAAAATCATTACAATCGGATAAAGCATGTAGGTGTTATAAGTCAAAGAATTGTTAAAAAAAAGAAAAAACCTGTAAAATTTCGATTTTCATGATAAATATTTTTTCAATTGCGCTCAAATTTCACAAAAATATCTTAATTCATAAAATAAAGGTTCTGTGCAAAAATCATTAAAATCGGATAAAGCATGTAGGTGTTGTAAGTCGAAGAATTTTTTTAAAAATGGAAAAAAATCGTAAAATTGCGATTTTCATGAGAAAAAATTTTCCGATTGCGCTCAAAAACGTGGCAGTTCTAAGTTCAAAAATTTCAAAGGCCTCCATAAAATTTCATCGCAATCGGAGTATTGGTTTAGCCGGAATCGTGTGGACAAACAGACAAAAATACAAAAAAAAAAAACATTCCGGATTTTTTTCTCCAGTGTAGTGAAATGGAATCTTCGCTTCGCTCGCTACGCTCGCTACGCTCATCCAAAAAGCCATTTAAAAAAAGAAATTTAACTACCCGCCTCTTACTACATTTTCTAAGAGTTTTTTAAAACGAACATACTTCATACCGCAACGATTTCGGCGCCCTTGAACTGACCAACTTAACATTATTTATAATGTCATTACCTAATGCTGGTATGAGAAAAGGTTTATTTCTCAAAAGTTGGGGATTATTTTTTGAAAATGAACCAAAAATTGCACCAAAAGAACAAAATACAAAATTAAAAAACTTGGAAATTTTGTGTTTTTATTTTTTATTCTTTAAAGTTATCACGAAAAAATATAATTTTTCTTCTCAATATCCCCACCATTGATGCCTTAAACCGACAAAAATTTCAGACTTTGATCTTCGTCCGCCATCTTGTAAAAAATATTTAGTATTATTTACGGCAAATAAAATGATAGAACATTCCATGAATTACGGTGCTTCACTAATATTGGCCTATTATGACAATCAATAACGCTAGATGCATATGGTTTGATGCAACATGGAGAAGATGCCTTTACCTTTATAACTGTGTATTTGGTATTTCGATAGCTATAATATCGTGGTCTCAGTGATTTGATAAGTTTCAAGAACCATTCCGTTAAACATTGGAAAGATCGCATTTTCTTATCAATTACCGGCAATACCATAATAAAGGTATATGTGCCGTTTTTCTCAAATGAAAATATAATATACTTCAATAGTAAGCCTTCCTAAATATTTCTACACTAACCGCATTGACTTAAAGTAAACCATTTCGGATTTAATGCACTATTTACCTATATCGGTACCCCGAAAATAACACTTTCTTATGCCTGGTTAGCGCCGCGGGAGCTGCACCGAAACTCGGGGAATAATAAAAACGATGCTATGAAGTTCACGTTCCAGAGTTCGACCAGTGACAATGTTTTAGCCAAAGAATCAGACTAAATAGCAATGCAAATATTTTTTGGTATTTCAACAATAAATGCATTTAAAATCGAACTAAAGTGCGGTAAAACATTTTTTACTGTAATTTTTGACACTTTTTATTAATTTGCGACTCTAAAAATACAATATTTTGATATTTTGTTTGCAAATTCTAATAGACGTTGTTAATTCACAACTTTTAAGACCAATTTTAAGACTTTAACCCATAAAATGCCAAAGATACAGATATTTAAGTGTGTTTTAGGTTTTTTCACAAGTTTGCGTTAGTCTTTTGTTTTGACCAACTTCCGGTGAACTAATTTTGGCCTACTTTATACTGGAGATGTGTCATAGTGTTGAGAACATATTCTGAAATTTGTAGCCTGTTGTGCGAAAAATAAACAAAAAAATCCGAGCTCGGCTGATAATCTTCTAATATTTCTTGTGCTTGTGTATTTTTGATAACAGTCTCGATGATACCTTGCGTTTACAGCGAAGAGATCGCTTTCAAATGAAATCACCTCTAGTTAACGCGGCTTGCAAAACAGACTCTCTTACTCGAACAGAATTCATGTCGACAAGTGAAAACGTACGCCCTCCTTTAAATTTATCGTCTATCTCGCCACAAATGAAAGAGTTGATATTCCAATCAAATTTAAGTGATTTATTCATAGCAAGGCGTTTAGACTCAGTTGGTACATTGTACGTAGTGCCTTCTTCAGATAAACGTTTTTTTGTTGCTCTTTCACGTTTGCAAGAGTCTGTATAAAAAGTTATACATTTTTGGTGAAATTTGTATAGGAAACTCTCAACTGTACTTTTTCGGTATTTTAGAACTTTAATAGCCACATCGTCCTGCCTATCTCCAAACGATTTTATAAGTGTAACAAAGCCTTTCTTAGTCGAAATTGTTTTACATTCTGTGGAACTTAATGGGTCTTCCTTGCCATCACAAATAACACACACGGTAGTTCTGTAAAATGTTGATTTGATATATTCTTTCGCCGAAGAGATTGCAAAATCGTCCTTGTCACCTATTTTAATAAATGTGCGGTTGTGTGAGTTTTGTGTGTTAAATGTATAATTTATATTAGTCATATGCTATTATAGGCCTACATTGCAGTCAGAACTCACCCATTTCCAGGTTATTTTGTACGATTTTGAATGATTTACATTACAAGAAAATAGTAAAACAACAGGCACAACCATTCGTAAACTACAAAAAAACTTCCACAAAATTAGTTAATTAACACAACAATCTGGCACCGAGTTATAAAATACTGAACGAACTGTCCAGTTCGAAATACCTAACAGGACTGAACTGATATTAACCTTTAGTAAAGCTCTTGCACCCTTACACCAATTCATTTTTGTATTAATAACAAAAATCAATAACTTGAGTAGAGTTGAGCGTACGATCATTTAGGTTCAAGTATGTTGGAGCAGATAACGCTTGATAACACGAATGGGAAGATGCGGTAAAGAAACGATATACCACACATATTTCAGTGGAGGGGCTCGATTAAACACGCGTAAACAAATTTGTATGCTAATTGCATTGGTACCGGGTAGTAAAGATCTGTAAACACAGAAGAGATGAGCAATCATAACGTAGGTGGATCGTACAGTCGCGTCAATTTTTTTATGCGTTGTGTGCATGTATTATTTTGAAGCCAAACGGGTAAGGAGCTGAACAACTGGACAATGTCATAAAAATGTTGGTAATTATTTGTGTTTAGAAATACATATTGTGCTGTTAGTGTTATTAACAATGTTATCGCCATTAAATATCACAATGCATAGCCTATGAATATTTTAAAACTATTTTAGCGCACAGCAACATTTAAATAACACACAGCACAGCTCTAAAACTTTAACATTAGGCCTACCACTTTACCATGTTGATACTTTTATAGTCTTAATTATATTAATAAAAAGGATATGTGTAAATTTGACATAATTTTACTAAACGTTTCATATACATAAGGAAAAGGCGGGATCATTTCAGCAGTATAACCCGTATGGAGTAATCCAAAAATACAAAGCTACGAAAATCACATCTGAGGTTTTATTTTTTTTAAACAAAGAAGTTTGACCATGTAGTAGTAAGTTTAAATACAACTTAACATATTATGTAACTAGTAGGGTGAAATAAGAAAATTTCAATTTATTTTCTTTCTATTTATGACACATTTTATTTTCTGGCATACTATATAATAATATGTAATAGTAAGATTTAATTTCATATACTTATTACTTATACGTCCGGTCCACAATGTGAATATTGTTTATTGTATATAGATAGATAGATAGATAAGGGTCTTTATTGTAAGGCGGGATTAAGGCTAGTGAAGCCTTATCTTCCATCCAACCTAATACTACTAATAATAATAATACATTTGATAATGAAGAGAACATTACATGATTATATAAAATATTGAAATAATAAATTAAATACATTATGGTAGCATTATTGCAAAGTTAAAATTTTCTAGGTGTATATTAATGTTATGCAAATTATGAATTTTGAATCGATTTATGCAAATCTGCAATAGTTTAAGAAACATTCATTCATCCATTCACACAAAAGTACAAAATTAATATAGCTTTAGACATTGTGTGCAGAAATACAGGTGAGCAGGAGCAAGTTGTGGTATGCATTACTCAATCATTAATTTAACAAAGGCTGTAGCGACTGATGTTTATAGCTGTTAATTAATTATAATTACTCAAGTAATGTTGATGTACTTTATGCTTGAAAGTGTCGTAACTAATTCCGTAAACATCCCTGATGCTCGTTGGGAGAGTATTCCAGACTCGAATAGCGTTTATTGTAAAAGAGTGGTCAAGAAGATTGGTTCTATGGGTTGGAAATGTTAACTGAGTACCTGATCTAGATCTAGTGTTTATTGTCCTCTTTTTCCGCCAAAATATAAACATAGGATATAACATAGGAGATTCTAAAGCAAAATTGGAAGAAATAGTGAACTAAAATATATATTTTTCACTTTTTGTCGTTTTTACCCATTTTTTTTTTATTTTTTTTTACCTTTTCCGCCAAAGTGATTTCGAATATTTTTGCACCACACATTTGTGAGGGCCTAAGAAAGGTTTGGTTATAAAATAAGCGTGTTATACGGTTTGTGCGCCTAAAAGTGTAAATTTCAATATTGGTTAGTCCTCCATAAATCATGAAGTTGCCCATTATAAGCCTTTTAAGCCTTTTTAGTAAGGCTTTTAACAATTTAATGAATTGTTGAGAGAGTGTTTAAATTTGTATGTAGTCATGTGATGCTGATTTTCTATGTTAAAAACGAGTAGGCTACAATGTATATTTTGTGAATTATTTTGTAGGGTTCCATTTTGTTTTGAACAGGTTCAATGATATTATAGCTAATGCCTGATGTAAAATAGTTGTATTTGTTGAGTTTTCTAACATATGTTACTAGTTGGCGAAGTATATAATGTTTCAACATTCAAATTTAGCTATGTTTATATTTTGGCGGAAAAAGAGGACAATAAAGCATACGCGGCTTCGAGCATACAATCAATGTTTTTAAAAGAACGTTTTTCAAGGCTTCAATTTTTTTTATCGAAGCAGACACATAGATGACTCTATTGCTGGATAAGGTTTAGATAATTCTACATATTTCGTCTGAAGAATGAGATTGAAATATTGCGAAACGGTTTAAAAATACATTTCGGGGTCTATTTATGTGTAAAACAGACTATATAAAATTAAAATTGTTGGTCTTTGCCTTTTATTACGTTTATGGATATTAAAAAGTAGTGTTAAAAACAAGGTGAGTGCAGTTTTGTCCAGACGATTAGCTTTCAGCTATTCCTTAATGATGTTACAAAACTTCCCCTTTTTTGAGAAGTTACCCGTTTGCCATTTTTTAAACCCTTTTCCTCTAAAGTGATTTCGGGTAATTTTGCACAGTAGTTTAATCAGGGTGTTGAGAACACTTGGTTAAATTTGCAGCTTGTTATACGGTTTGTGCACCTAAAAGTGAAATTTCAATATTTTTTACTCCTCTACAGGTAACACCCAGCCCGTGACCACCGGAGGTTTGCTCCAGCCAAAGGACCATGTGATTCCCCTAGAGCAGCCCGAGTCACCAGGAAACACCCTAACCGTGACCACCGGAGGCTTGCTCCAGCCAAAGGACCATGTGATTCCCCTAGAGCAGCCCGAGTCACCAGCTCAGCGCAAGGGGTGCTGGAAGTGCAATAGCTTGGACCATTTGTCTCGGGTGTGCCCATACAGATCGAACAACAGAGAGATTCTGAAAGCCCCAGGTGAGTCTAGCCAAGCCGCCCCCACCCTCCACCCCTGTGGCGTAGCCACTGACCCCAACCCAAATTGGAAACTGTTTTTAGGTACCTAACTCATGTTGATTGTTAAAAACTAGTTTGAATCCAAGAACTAAAGTGAAACTTAATTCACCTACTGTTTTCATGGCAATAAAAAATCCCTCCCTTAAACCCTCAAACTGGTACAATTTGTTACCCCAACAAAAGTATTGTCGAACTTTTCGTTGATATTGCTCTCATTTATTCTCACTTAACATAATGCTGTAATCATTACGTAAGGGCCAACTTCTAATCAAAACCTAACCATCAATAAATCCTCCAAGTGTTTAGTTATTGTTGCAGTTGCTACACAATATTTCACAATTTCTATTCGAAATCTAATAAAATATAGAATGCAGTATGTTCAAATAAACTATATTGACAATTAAGTGTGTAGGGCAATATAGAAACGCGTACACTTCCAACACAGGAGCTACCGACGGTGACGTCGCACGTGGCACCGCCCTGATCCGAGTATCGCGCTGTAAGCTTGAGCTACAACTGTCGGTAGCGTAGGTGGCATTTGCAAAGACGTGCTCGGTAAATATTTCACAAAAAATACATATTCAGTACATTTCACGTTTCTTAGAGTGGTCATCATCCTGCTGCACCGCTGTACGGGATTAATACATCACGGTAGAAACTTTGTAGATTTTAGCTCCTCACAAGGTGAGAGCTGATAAATAATAATTGAATGAGTGTCCGACAATGCTCGCCCAAGTGTAGACCTTGGGGAGAACTTGGATTGGGAAACGGTGGAACAGTGTTGTTTCTTCAGTTCCAAAACCCGTTTTGGGTTATATATTTTATGTATTGCTATTTTGTGGTGTTGAAAACCACCATCCATAGTGATTAGTTTAATGTTGATTTAAAATAAATATCATATACAAGGTGACAAACAATCAAATGATTGCCCTACCAGGTCCTGGTGCGTACAAGACGGCTGACGGCCAGAAACAAACCGATAACAAGGCGAGCGATTGTCTTAAGGGGGATGGGACAAGACCGTACCAGTACAACAAGACGGCTGACGGTTTGAAACAGGCCCGTCAAACCGTCAAACCGAAAGGTAACCTAGTCCACAAGCGTGTAGACTCTTATGTTTTACGTAATGTTTTACATTGTTCGTTTGTTTTTTCTGTAGAAACCTGCCCATGGTGCAATGCATGCTCTAATGAGTGAATGGGTATTACTAGAAAGTAAGATAGCAAGATGCACTCATCGATCCCAAGGTAGCCTAGTCCAAAGAGTAGACTCTTATGTTTTACTAAATTCTTAATTGGTCGTTTTTTTCTCGTTAGAAACCTGCCCATGGTGCAATGCATGTCTAAGGAGTGAATGGGTATTACTAGAAAGTTAATGAGTAGGCGAGCTGGCACTCATCGACCCCTAAGGTAGCCTAGTCCACAAGAGGGTAGACTCTTATGTTTTACGTAATTCTTTACATTGGTCGTTTGTTTTTCTCGTTAGAAACCTGCCCATGGTGCAATGCATGCCGTAAGGAGTGCGACAGAGAAATAATTTTTCGATTGCGCTAAAAAACGTGGCAGTTCTAAGTTTAGAGATTTCGAAGGCCTCCATAAAATTTCATGGCAATTGGAGTATTGGTTTAGCCGGAATCGTGTTAACAAACACACAAACATACAAAAAGAAAGAAAAAAAAAACATTCCGGATTTTTTTCTCCAGTGTAGTGAAATGGAATCTTTGCTACGCTCATACTATGATAAAATGCAGTGTTAGAGTGTGAATGTCACATAAGCATACCCCCCCCCCCCATCCCCCGCCCAATCCTGCCACACATTGTTATAAGGTGATCCAACCGCCCCCCTCTCAAATATTAAAATATCCAATCAATCAATCATTCGAATTATTTCAGAGTGGGATGACGAACTATCGAAGAAAATTAATTAACTCCTGGGGCCGGATTGACAAAAGGTTTTAACTTAAGCGGTATATCTGGGCGTATCTCAATTCTCTATTTTGGCCGACTTCGCCGACTCATTTATTGTTGAGTTAGTCCACTAGACTAGTTGAACAGCAAAAATAGAGCTTGGATATACGCCCTTAATACCAATAAATGCTAGCAGGGCATTGGCTCTTAGGCTGTGTTCCCACAAAGTCACAAGGATTAGGTATAAGTTTTAGTATAAGTATTAGTTTTAGGGCGCTTTTACATGCAGCAAAGATTATTCGCGCCACCAAGATATTTACATCACGCGCGCGCGCACCCCTCTATACTTCCTGTACACCATAGATGGTAGCCCAATCGAGTACGTCGACAAGCAGCGCCTCCTCGGCATTCACATCACAAGCGACCTCCGATGGAACGTTCACACCGATATCGTGCGGGCAAAGGCGGCGCAGGTGCTGGGTTTCGCGGCCCGCAACCTGCACGGGTGCACGCCGCGCGTCAAGAGGATGGCCTACCTGTCGCTAGTTAAACCCACCATGACTTTCGGCCTCCCCGCCTGGCACCCAACCACCATTGAGAACACTACCAAACTTGAGAGGGTGCAGAGAAGGGCATTGCATTTCATACATGGCCGTAACCTCCCCCCACCCTGTGACCAGAAGCAGGTTATGCCAATGACCATGCACCTGCAATACACCGATCTGGTATTTTTTAAAAGATGCCTCAGTGGCGCTACTGATTTTGACGTGTGCGCGCGCATCATCCAGGGCCGCGTGTTGAGAGGCGACGATAGTAGGCACCCCCGCCTCCAACCCCCTCCGGCCAAAGGAGTGCTCGGCCGACGTGCT
The DNA here is from genome assembly GCA_024449915.1 of Sweltsa coloradensis. Taxonomy (NCBI): domain Eukaryota; kingdom Metazoa; phylum Arthropoda; class Insecta; order Plecoptera; family Chloroperlidae; genus Sweltsa; species Sweltsa coloradensis. The sequence goes on from JAMZAV010002591.1 coordinate 141,363, forward strand.
TTTTCTTTCCGGGTTGTTAACCCATGGAACGACCTGCCGCCCGCCCTCAAAGACTGCCCAGTAAGTCATTTCCCTTCCATGTGTAAGGAGTACTTATGGGAGAACCAACTACAAGTGCCATGTTAATCTTTGGTTTCACGTGCTTTACAAGGCTCTTCGCAGCACAAGATTTCTACAAAGATATCAAGTGTTTTAGTAAAATATTTACTAGTGTCGACGCCTTTTCTTGTTGTAATAACAACAAGGATAAACAATAAAATAAATAAAATAAATAAATAAATAAATAAAATAAAGTTGATATGTTATGAGTTGAGATGGGAATCCAGAGTTGGGTATTTAGCCATCCCCGGCGGAGATGGATACCTTTCAGTAAAACAGAGCCAGGGATGAAATTACTAGAGGGGGGGGGGAGAATTTCCCCATCCCCCACGTCAATTCGCACCTTGCAGTGACCAATCCTGGCGAGAGAAGATAATAGAAATAAATAAATAAGGAGGCCTATGCATGCACACATGCATACTGTGATATTGTGGGATAATCATACTTACAAAAATCATGCTTTCTGGATTGTCAATATACAGCAAAGTCCAGCTTCATAGGAAGCTTTTGGAACTTTTATTGGATAGTATAGTATATTATTCACACAACGGTTGTACGCTGTCTATTGAGGTAACAATGGACTATTTGAAAGTGGCAGCACTGCTGATTAGGAGTGCTGGGTGAAACTTATAGGTTGGATCTAAATAGTTGCCATTAATACGAAAGTGTGGCGGTCATATAAAATCAAAGCGCAGCTCTAAAATGGAAAAAAATACCGCGAACCGACCACAGTGCTAAACTCAAGATGCAACAAGGTGTTTTTCTTTCTTTCTTTCTTTCTTTTATTTGTTTCCGTATTATTTTCATAAAAATGTATCATTCTTAAGATATATTAAAAGTGATCAGCTTTAAATCTTAATTAAATGTTGGTGCTTGTGAGGTTCTGGGGGGAGGGGGGCTTTCGCCCCAAAAGCCACTTCCCCCCTTGGGTGCGCCACTGTCACAAGCTAAGAGCAGATAAATAATAATTGAATGCGTGTCAGACGCAGACGAGCTGTCCACGGAGCTGACCAAAGAGAACGATGTCCAGGGTTACACGGAGTCGGCGACATTGGGCAACCTGCCTCAACTAGAGACTTTTCTTACAGCTCCGGTGCAGAGTACGCCCCAAGGTATTACCGAGTATGCAACCATGGGCGACCTGCCAGAGCCAAAGGCCCATGTGATTCCCCTAGTGCAGCCCAAGTCACCAGGAAACACCCAGCCCGTGACCACCGAAGGTATGCTCCAGACAAAGGCAACAACAGGGCCCCTGACACAACCCCATCCTGTCCCCTTCTCCCCCTACCCAAATGTAGCCTTCATATGTGACCCCATTTCCACTAGATCAGCTAAGCCCAACCACTCAGTAATCATTGCTGCTCCCACAAAACAGACCCATTTTCAAATGACACAATCCCTCACAACCATCCCCTAGCTTCAACTAAACCTGCCAACTCAACTCCTGTCATGACAAATCAAACTAAGCAAAGATACAGTCATTCTATAAGCCTAAATCAGAGTTTTGCACCTAACAATAATATAACAACCTTTAATACTAATACTAATCCAAATTTGGATAGGCTTAGTAAGTGGAAGTCCCAGATGGTGAAAAGATAAAATCTGTAAGCCCTCTAAACAGAGGGGATGGGAAAAGTATATGAAATTTGATTGTCTTCCATCAAAATATTAGGAGCTTTGTATTAAAACGAAACAGATGGAACTCTTTGTAGATTCTCTTCCAGAGGTAGTTGATATTCAAACTTTACCCTAAAAAATATTACATCAAAATGTACGCAATAAGTCTTTAGTAATAGATATTGTTATTCAAGAATTAAAACCAAATGTTGTATGTATTTCAGAGCATTGCCTAGATAAAAATGAAATGCAAGAGTATACAATAGCTGGATACGAAGTGTTAGACAGTTTCTCTTGATCTTAACATAAAGGAGGTGGGGTTATGATATATGCTCAAATTGGCTTAAGAGTGCAAGAACTTCAAAATAAAGAGAAGCAAAAATTACAGATAGAAAAAGAGTTTGAATATGCTGCAGTATTAATAAAATAGAATGGTATGTTGATAATGGTTTTTACAGTGTACAGGTCACCTAGCGGGCAGGTGTCCACTTTTTTTAATTACTTATCTCAACGACTTGATCGTCATATGAAAAACAAAACAGTTACTAACATGATTATGTGGAGATTTTAACATCAACATAAAGTCTGACCATGGAGTTTCAAATAGTACTGGCATGGTCTGACAATTCACTTTCACAGCAATTGCAGCTGTTTTCGAGAACTTACAACCTAAAAATAACAATTTATCAAGCCACTAGAGTGACAGCGAGCTCTGAAACTACAATTGACAATATTTTAACAAACTTAGATGAAAATATATACAAAGTCAGTGTCGTGGACACAGCAATTGCAGACCATTTCGGCCAGAAAATTGAGGTAAAAGCCACGGCAAACATTAGGGCAACCAGTAACACGCATAAATCAAAATACTATTACACTCAGACGCGGGACATAAAAAATAACTTACCTTACCTAAAGGTTCTTTTAGAGCAAGAAAGTTGGATAGGAGTATATCATGCATATATTTTAGGAAAATTATTTTGATTGCAGGAGGTCGCGGCAGGGGCCTTAAGAGTTCCAATAACAGTTGCAACCAGCTGAACAACAGGTCGAAGAACAGTACCACAACTGAGATCTTCCTTACGCAGACCATGCGGTGTTGAACACGGCACCCGCGAGTGTACTGCACCTCACGGCAGGCGGTGCAGGAGGTGCGGTAGTTTTGACCATTTGGCTAAAGTCTGCAAAAAATGGGTGAAAGCCCCAGGTGAGTCTAGCCAAGCCGCCCCCCCCCCACCATCCACCCCTGTGGCGTAGCCACTGACCCCAACCCAAATTGGAAACTGTTTTTGGTACCTAAGTCCTCTTGATTGTTAAAAACTAGTTTGAATCCAAGAACTAAAGTGAAACGAATTCACCTACTGTTTTCAATAAATCCTCCAAGTGTTTAGTTATAGTTGCAGTTGCTACACAATATTTCACAATTTCTTTTTGAAATATAATTAAATATAGAATGCAGTATGTTCAAATAAACTATATTGACAATTAAGTGTGTAAGTCTTCGGTAGGACAATATAGAAACGCGTACACTTCCAACACAGGAGCTACCGACGGTGACGTCGCACGTGGCACCGCCCTGATCCGAGTATCGCGCTGTAAGCTTGAGCTACAACTGTCGGTAGCGTAGGTGGCATTTGCAAACGTGCACGGTAAATATTTCACACAAAAATTGCATATTCCGTACATTGCACGTTTCTTGCGGTGATCATCATTCTGCTGCACCGCTGTACAGAATAATTATATCACGGTAGAACCTTTGTAGATTTTAGCTCCTCACAAGGCAAGGCATGTGGCGGTCATAACATCAAAGCGCAGCTCTAAAATGGAAAAAAAAATACCGCGAACCGACCACAGTGCTAAACTCAAGATGCAACAAGACGTTTTTCTTTCTTTCTTTTATTTGTTTCCGTATTATTTTTATAAAAATGTATCATTCTTAAGATATATTAAAAGTGATGAGCTTTAAATCTTAATTAAATGTTGGTGCTTGTGAGGTTCTGGGGGGAGGAGGGCTTTCGCCCCAAAAGCCGCTTCCCCCCTTGGGTGCGCCACTGTCACAAGGTGAGAACTGATAAATAATAATTGAATGCGTGTCAGACGCAGACGAGCTGTCCACGGAGCTGACCAAAGAGAACGATGTCCAGGGTTACACCAAGTCGGCGACATTGGGCAACCTGCCACGACTACAGACCATTATTATTATTACAGCTACGGTGCAGAGTACGCCCCACGGTAACACCGAGTATGCAACCATGGGCGACCTGCCAGAGCCAAAGGTCCATGTGGTTCCCCTAGTGCAGCCCAAGTTACCAGGAAACACCCAGCCCGTGACCACCGAAGGTATGCTCCAGACAAAAGCAACAACAGGGCCCCTGACACAACCCCATCCTGTCCCCTTCTCCCCCTACCCAAATGAAGCCTTCATACGTGACCCCATTTCCACTAGATCAGCTAAGCCCAACCTCCCAGTAATCATTGCGCTCCCACAAAACAAACCCATTTTCAAATGACACAATCCCTCACAACCATCCCCTTGCTTCAACTATACTTGCTTACCTAACTCCTGTCATGACTAAGCAAACTAAGCAAAGGCAGTCATTCTATAAGCCTAAATCAGAGCTTTGCACCTAACAATAATATAACAACCTTTAATACTAATACAAATCCAAATTTGGATAGGCCTAATTTAGTGGAAGTCCCAGAAGGTGAGAATATAAAATCTGTAATCTGTAATCTGTAAGATGGGAAAAGTATATGAAATTTGATTGTCTTCCATCAAAATACTAGGAGCTTTGTATTAAAACGAAACAGATGGAACTCTTTGTAGATTCTATTCCAGAGGTAGTTGATATTCAAACTTAACCCTAAAAATATTACATCAAAATGTACAGAGTGTACGCAATAAGTTTTTAAAAATAGATATTGTTATTCAAGAATTAAAACCAAATGCTGTTTGTATTTCAGAGCATTGTCTAGATAAAAATGAAATGCAAAAGTTTACAATAGCTGGATACGAAGTGGTTGACAGTTTCTCTAGATCTTAACATAAAGGAGGTGGGGTTATGATATATGCTTAAATTGGCTTAAGAGTGCAAGAACTTCAAAATAAAGAGTAGAAAAAATTACAGATAGAAAAAGAGTTTGAATATGCTGCAGTATTAATTGGATGAGCGTAGCGAGCGAAGCGAAAACTTCAATTTCACTGACCCCCAAAAAATTTAGCTCCAATATTTTTTTTTTTTTTTTTGTTTGTTTGTATTTTTGTCCGCTTGTTAGCAGGATTCCGGGCAAACGGCATAAGCGTTCTTGATGAAATTTTGAGGGGACCTTCGTTTTCTCTGAACTAAGAGGTGTATTGCTTTTGGGTACAATCGAAGAAATATTTCTCATGAATATCGTACTTTTACGATTTTTTTCGATTTTAGTGCGATATTTTCGTCACATTTGGTCGATCTGACCAAACGGATGGGCTACACGTTCATATTCACATGGACATTAAGATTATGGTGATGTAGTATCTTTGAAAGAAAAAGTTGAAAAAGTTTAAATAGAATCTATAGAAATAATGGTTTTAATATTAGTTTTTCAATTTTTAGTGCGATATTTTCGTCACATTTGGGCCGATTCTGACCAAACGTTTGGGGCTACAACGTTCAGATTTCACATGGACATTTAAGTTATGGTGATGTGGTACCTTTTGAAGGAAAAAGTTAAAAAAGTTAACTAGAATCTATAGAAATAATGGCTTTAATATTAGTTTTTCAATTTTTAGTGCGATATTTTCGTCACATTTGGGCCGATTCTGACCAAACGGGTGGGGCTACAACGTTCAGATTTCACATGGACATTAAGGTTATGGTGATGTGGTACCTTTTGAAAGAAAAAGTAGAAAGAAAAAGTCAGAATCCACAGAAATAAAGGTTTTAATATGAGTTTTTTTAGGTTTATAATACCAATTAACAAGTAACAATAGAAACTTGACAACAATCACCTACAATGCATTCAAAAAGCACTTGCAAAGGAAAAGTGTAAACAAACGCAAAAAACGCAAACAAAAAACTTACAAAAAAAAAACGCTCATCCATCAACGCGGCGGGACTTTAGCGTTTTCCTAGTAAAATAGAATGGTATGTTGATAATGGTTTTTACAGTGTACAGGTCACCTAGCGGGCAGGTGTCCACTTTTTTTAATAACTTATCTCAACGACTTGATCGTCATATGAAAAACAAAACAGTTACTAACATGATTATGTGGAGATTATAACATCAACATAAAGTCTGACCATGGAGTTATAAATAGTACTGGCATGGTCCGACAATTCATTTACACAGCAATTCCAGCTGTAGAACTTACAACCTAAAAATAACAATTTATCAAGCCACTAGAGTGACAGCGAGCTCTGAAACTACAATTGACAATATTTTAACAAACTTAGATGAAAATATATACAAAGTCAGTGTCGTGGACACAGCAATTGCAGACCATTTCGGCCAGACAATTGAGGTAAAAGCCACGGCTAACATTAGGGCAACCAGTAACACGCATAAATCAAAATACTACTACACTCAGACGCGGGACATAAAAAATAACTTACCTTACCTAAAGATTCTTTTAGAGCAAGAAAGTTGGATAGGAGTACATCAGGGTATTAACATGGATACAAAATATCAGGCATTTATAGATAGATTTACCCACTTATTAAACGTAGCATGCCCTAAAAGGAGAAAGCGAATCAGGGTTTCAGGAGAAAGGAGAAATACATGGATCACCTCGGGAATATTGCAATCTAGAAAAAGAGTGGTATAACATGCAAAGTTAGGTACAAAATTAAAGCTTACAATAAAAAATGATGTATTGCAAAATAATTAGGGCTGCCAAGGCCAGAGAAATTGCCAAGAAAATATCTCAGGCAGAAAACAAAGGGAAGGCATTATGGGATGCAATTAATGAAGCTAGAGGAAGTAAACAAAATCACAGCAGAGGGCAGAATAGGGTCAACATCCAAGTCCGACATAACAACACAACAGTGGAAATCCAATGACATAGCAAACATGTTTAATCAGTATTTTACCTCGGTAGCTGATGGTATTTGCTCAGGGGAAGAAAGAATCGTATACAGGAAAAAAGGAAGATACGCCAAACGAAATAAATCAGGAAATGTTTCTGTTTTTCTCAAATGAAAATGAAGTGAGTAAAATCATATCATCAATGAAAAACAAAAATTCATGTGGACATGATATAATACCGCCAAGTCTTGTTAAGCAATGTAGTCAGTACCTTGTAAAGCCAATTACGAACTTAATTAATTTCTCTTTTTTGACCGGAGAGTTCCCAGGAAATCTAAAAATTGCAAAGGTAGTAGGCAAGCTGGCGCTCTTCGACCCCCAAGGTAGCCTAGTCCACAAGAGGGTAGACTCTTATGTTTTACGTAATTCTTTACATTGTTCGTTTGTTTCTCGTTAGAAACCTGCCCATTTATTTATTTATTTCAGTCCACTGATATATGCATTACATATATATGAGACAAACACAAATTACAAATAATAACAAAAAATATAAGTACAATACAGATTATGGTAATTACAAAATACTACAAAATATCAATAACAATGCTAATTGCATTTTGTTATTATACATAATAAATAAGATAATATTACATGAATACATTTTACAATTTTTAAATCATATCCAAAGTGAAGAGAGAAAAAAAAAGTGGTGTGAGAGAAGTGTGAAAATAATAAGTTAAATTGTCCAATGGTCATCTAGGAATTCTCTAAATGAGTAATAAGCTTTATTTATAAGGAATTCTTTCAATTTGTGCTTAAAGAGTGTTAGTGAGTTGGAATATTTAATTGAAGCTGGTAATTTATTAAATATTGTACTACAAACGTGAGTCGGGCTTTTGTCAAAGAAAGTGTGGCTAGATTTTGGTATGAAAATGTTAGTATTATATCTAGTAAAATGGGAATGGTGGGCATTATTTAAGGGAAAAATGGTCAGGATTGGAATATACAAAAGTTGCTGCAGAGATAATTAGCGTACATGTTAGTGTGAGGATACGTAAATTTGTGAAATGTGCTTTGCACGATTGCCTACTGGATATTCCAGCAATTATCCTAACAGCACGTTTTTGAATAATAAAAATACGTTTAGCGTGAGGTGATGTACCCCAAAAAATAATGCCATAGGAAAGAAGAGAATAAATAAACGCATGATATACCATCGAAAGTATGGGAGGGTTAACAATTAATTTCAGTTTGCGGAGCATGAAACATCCACTCAGGAGGCGAGGAACAATTGATTGAATATGGGGGCCCCAGTCTAACGAATCACTTATGGTCAGCCCAAGGACTTTGGTGGTTACTACTCTTGGTATACTGTGGCCCTCTAAACGGATTAATGGACTCGAGAGCACTTGCCGAGTACCAGTGCGGAAATTCAGGAAAAATGTTTTACTGGTTTGAATAGCAAGTCGATTATTTGTACTGTAAGATAACATTTGGGAAACTTGACAATTAGCAGCTTTGGTCAATTGCAAGGTAGTCTCCTTGGATGACGTAAGTAAAGAATTGATGTCATCAGCATAAAGTGTGAGTAACGCTTTAACAAATAGGAATAGTATTGTTGTTATGTAGAAATTGACGTAGATCATTAATGTATACTATAAAGAAAAGAGGTCCTAAAACTGAACCTTGTGGGACGCCGTTTTGTACATTTTGAGGATTAGATAGAACTGGTACGCTAGAGGTTGCTCCCTTGATTTTGACAACTTGTGTGCGGTCCGATAAAAATGAGTCGATCCAACCTAGGGCAGGTCCATTAATACCTAAAGATGCTAATTTTGCAAGAAGAATTTTGTGATCAATAGTGTCAAATGCTTTGCTAAGGTCAACGAAAAGGCCCAATGGCAGAGTCACCCTTATCTAGTGCCAAGTAGAGGGAGGATAAAAATGAGAAAATAGCAGTAGTCGTGGATCTCTTAGAACGAAAGCCATGTTGACAGTTATCAAGAATATCAAATTCAGTGAAATACGATGTAATGCGGGATTGCATGATGAGTTCAAAGATTTTCGAAAATGATGAAAGTAATGAGATGGGTCGGTAATTGTTTGGAATATGAATGTCTCCTTTTTTGTGTATAGGGATAACAATCGACTTTTTTAAGACAGATGGGAATGTTCCTTGTTCTAAAGACATATTTATGATGTGGCAGAGGGGTTCGCTAATTAATTTGGCAGTCTTGACAATAATGGCACTTGGAATGTCATCAAACCCACATGAGTATTTAGGACTTATACCTTTTATAGTGTGTTCCACTTCAATTGGAGTTGTAGGTGAAACAAAAATTGAGTGATTTGTCTGGCTGATGAATTGGGGAAGAACTTGGTGGCGGTAGATAACTTGACTCTTTAAAAAACGTATTGAACTCATCTGCTATTTGTTTAGGATTTGTTATTGTTTTGCCATTAATTGACAAAGTTATGTCTGTAGATGGTTTGAGAGAACTGGTTTCTGCTTTAATGATGCTCCAAGTAGTCTTAGACTTATTCTTTGAGTTTGAAATGATTTGGCTATGAAAGAGGCGTTTAGTGGCTTTTATTTTTCGTGAGTGAATCTTTTTTTTCACATTGTAAGCAGCTTTGAGTTCAGGAATGTTTGGGTTTCGTTTACAGGCTGAGTGCATATGGTGCAGATCTGCCGATGACAAACGGACCTCAGGCGTTACCCATTTTTTAGATTTGGGTTTGTTGTTAATTCTGTACTTAGTGAGAGGGAAGGCAACATTAAACAGTGCTACGTAACGCGAGTGGAAAGCACCAAAACAGTCATCTACATTTGTCTCTGTATATGATGAAGACCAAAGTTCCTCCTGTAGTAAGGAGACAAAATTATATACATTCTCATCAGAATAATTCCGTTTGTATAATGTAGTTATTTTAACATTAGGAATAGCTAGGAGTTGAAGGGAGATAGCATGGTGGTCTGAAAGACCTGGGTCTATAGTTTTGGTTTTAAGAGAGTTACCGTCAAGTGTAGTGAAAATATTGTCTAGGAGGGTTGAAACTAGTGGGACTAATGCGGGTTGGTGTGGAAATGGTGCTAGATAAATTAAAGAAACCAATAATATCCTGAAGAAGAGTTCTTTCTTTGGATGGTTGCAGAAAGTCAATATTAAAATCGCCACATATTATCATCTCAGCCTTGGGATATAATTTAGTGAGACGTATGAGAAGTTTATCAAATTTACATACAAATGTAGCTACGTCACTAGATGGGGACCTATATACTGAAAGGATTATGAAACTCTTATTAGATACAATAAAAGTGATGCCTGTACACTCAAATGTCTTCTCGATACAATATTTGTGTATTTCAGGAATAGGAGAAACATTAAGTGTGTGGTTTTGAAAGGACTGCGACACCGCCATATGGGGAATTACGACAGTAGATATTAGAATTTACGTAAGATGGTATGGCAAATGTTGTAGCCTCAATATCAGATAGCCAGTGCTCCGACATACAGAATATATCTGGAGACTGCTCATCAAGAAATAATTCAACCTCTTCGCACTTTATTTTTATCGATCTGACATTCAGGGATATAATGTGTAGGTAGTTCTGTTTAATAACGGAAGGGTTTACTTTGGAATAAACTGAACACCTTTATTTAAGTTTTGTGAAGTGATATCTTGCCACTTATGTGAAGAAGTGTGAAGAGGCGGAGTGTTAAGGCTAATGAGAGGTTTTTTGTCATTAGTATTTTTAACAGCCACGATAATGTCATTATGGCTTGGTATGTCAACTAGTCAACTATGCTTAGATTTGGATTGATTGTATTTATAGGATTTTAAATGAAGAGGTGGAGATCTGATAATTTTTTGACGCTGTTTTTGCTTCTTCCGATAATGATCAGTAAGAATTTCTATTAACTCTCTGGGGACCATGGTTTTTGAATTCGAAGTTTTTGCCCAAGACCCTCACTTGTCATTAATTCCCTTAGCTGTTGATAATTATAATTGGAGAATTGCCTTATACCACAACTTCGGGTTGTCATGTGGTGGTAGGTTGATTCTCCCCATGAAAAAGCAGCTGGTACAGCGTCCTGCTTGGAAGTGGACGCTTGGGCCGTCTCAGACGTTCGCAAGTAGGCTGGCATCTCTTCCGACTCAGGACAGTGTACATCATTCGTTCGCTTTTGGATGTGTGTCTCTGTATTGTCATCTCCTCCGACGCAGTGCAGTGATGCATGGTGCAATGCATGCCGTAAGGAGTGCGACAGAGAAATAATTTTTCGATTGCGCTAAAAAACGTGGCAGTTCTAAGTTTAGAGATTTCGAAGGCCTCCATAAAATTTCATGGCAATTGGAGTATTGGTTTAGCCGGAATCGTGTTAACAAACACACAAACATACAAAAAGAAAGAAAAAAAAATCCGGATTTTTTTCTCCAGTGTAGTGAAATGGAATCTTTGCTACGCTCATACTATGATAAAATGCAGTGTTAGAGTGTGAATGTCACATAAGCATACCCCCCCCCCCCCCACCCATCCCCCGCCCAATCCTGCCACACATTGTTATAAGGTGATCCAACCGCCCCCCTCTCAAATATTAAAATATCCAATCAATCAATTATTCGAATTATTTTAGAGTGGGATGACGAACTATCGAAGAAAATTAATTAACTCCTGGGGCCGGATTGACAAAAAGTTTTAACTTAAGCGGTATATCTGGGCGTATCTCAATGCTCTATTTTGGCCGACTTCGCCGACTCATTAATTGTTGAGTTAGTCCACTAGACTAGTTGAACAGCAAAAATAGAGCTTTGATATACGTCCTTAATACCAACTAGGAAAACGCTTAAGTCCCGCCGCGTTGTTGGATGAGCGTAATTGGTGCATTGAGTAGCCAAGTGTTATGCGGATTTTCTGTTGTTCTGTGAAAAAATCATTACTAAGTTGAAGATTTTTTTTAAATTTATTTAAATTAAATTAAAAATAAACTTTAATTTTTAATTTTTTTAATTAATCGTAATTTAAAAAAAGAAAAAAATCGTAAAATTTTGATTTTCATAAGAAATAATTATTCGATTGTGCTCAAATTTCCCACGAATATATTAATTCATAAAATTAAGGTTCTGTGAAAAACTCATTACGATCGGATAAAGCATGTAGGTGCTATTAGCCAAAGAAATTTAAAAAATCGAAAAAAGTCGTAAAATTGCGATTTTTTAAAGAAATTTATCTTTCGATAACGCTCAAATTTCACACGAATATATCAATTCATGAAATTAAGGTTCTGTGAAAGAATTATCACAATCGGACAAAGTATTTAGGTGTTATAAATCGAAGAATTTTGTTAAAAATCGAAAAAAATCGTAAAACTACGATTTTCATGAGAAATAATTTTCCGATTGCGCTCAAAAACGTGGCAGTTCTAAGTTCAGAGATTTCGAAGGCCTCCGCAAAATTTCATCGCAATCGGAGTATCGGTTTAGCCGGAATCGTGTGGACAAACAGACAAAAATACAAAAAGAAAAAAAAAAGAAAAAAAAAACATTCCGGATTTTTTTCTCCAGTGTAGTGAAATGGAATCTTCGCTTCGCTCGCTACGCTCATCCAATAAATGCTAGCAGGGCATTGGCTCTTAGGCTGGGTTCCCATAAAGTCACAAGGATTAGGTATAAGTTTTAGTATAAGTATTAGTTTTAGGGCGCTTTAACATGCAGCAAAGATTATTCGCGCCACCAAGATATTTATATACTTCTTTCCAAGGGTAGGAACGTAAGGGGGGACGCGGGGTGGAAAGTCCTGTGGTGGTTAGAACCAGCCACAAACGTATGGGGAGGGAAGGGGTTCCCCCACGTCGTGGTCATCTTCGTCTGTGTCATCGTTCGTCCGTGTTGTCATTGTCGTCGCCGTCGGGGAGGTAGTCATAGGGAAGGGGAAAGGTCCCTGACGACAACCCAGAGCTCGCTATTAGTTTCAGAGAGTGACCTGTCAAACCACGAGAAGGTTGCGAGTTGGTATGGAAGACAGAAGGATTAGGTAGACTTGATATGTTAGTAATGTTGATTAGCCTGTCATGGTTTATAATTACGCCCTTTAGATTGGTTATAGTCATAAGGATTATTGATGTCTGATTGGTCCGTCGTAAGGTTATAGCACAGATAACTTATTACTTGGTTATAGGTATTGCAATAAGATTCTTGTTACTATTGCAATGACGAGTTTGTGTGAACCAATACATGTTATCCCTATTCCCTATCTCCTATCTCGGTTTATGACTACAACTAATCCTTGTGACTTTGTGTGAACGCTTCTTTACGGGCTAATATTTTATGCTCTACACTTAGCAAATTGCTAGGCAACTCGATTATTTACACAAAAATAGCAAACATTTAATACAAAAGTTACAATTAGCGAATTCTTGGAATTATCTTGGATCCAAGATGGTAGCATGTTCCTGTGACATCGTAATCTGCAAATAACTAAGTTATCTTGCAAATACATTGCAGTGTGTACTGATTATTGATTTAAGGCTCATCTACATTAAAAATTAGCAGTAGCAGTAACAGTAAAAAGGTTATAGGCAATCTCATTGGCTGATGAGAACTCAAGGTCACTGCTTACTGCGGCAGTAGCAGTAGCGTAGAAGTTTGCAAACTCCATACTTATATATATAAAAAAAAAAAACATTCCGGATTTTTTTCTCCAGTGTAGTGAAATGGAATCTTCGCTTCGCTCGCTACGCTCGCTACGCTCATCCAATAAGTTTGGGTTTAACAAGATGATTGATGTTTACATTTTTCATCTGTGTCGCTCGCCGATCCTCCATGATTGGCTGTTGAATTGAAGAAACAAACATGTCGGACAGCCGAGCTGGCCGTACACTTGGATGCTGTACGTGCAAAGCTGCTCCTCGCTAGTCGGCCGTGCGCATGCGTTGGTTCTCTCTTCTCGCTTCCAATGTAGAATATCCAGGGCTCAAATACCGGTTGGAGCTTGGGAGGTTTTCAACTCCATAAATTGATTAGAATCTGTCGGTATGATATTATACTAGTGTAGAATATTTTTAACGTGACTTTGGAGCCGTCATAGTACCGAGACACATAATAAATGCCAAATAGTATAATGTCCCCCTCTGAAATCAGTTCTTGTAACTGAGTGGTAGACAGTAAATCCAGTATATGAAATCGGATTGTTTGTTGGTGCAAGGGGGACAATCCCAAAGTTTTTTGTTGATTTTTGTAATACTTTTAAATTAGGAAAAACACTCATTCATGACGTTTCGATGGTGGCATTAAAAGGTTCTATTTCTATTCTTAGGAATCACCTTTATGGTCTAAACATGTCATTTTTCAATTGTAATATTATTACTCATTTCTTTTATTTGTATTTAAATTTAAAACTTTTTTTAATTGTTGCTAATCAATGTATGTTATTTTTATTCTGTGTCCTTGTGGCAGTTGTATTTGTACAACAGAGTTTTGTTTTTTACTTAAAAAATAAAAGTTTCTCTCTCAAATTTATTTATTTGACAAAGTTAATGTAATTTCTCTGAAACTTACATAATTTCTGTTTGTGCCTTTGTGGCCACTGGCCATACATATTTGTATTCTTTGGGATCATATTAAGAAACTAACTATAAGTTTCATGCCTGCTTCACGATTTGAGCTATTGTACCATGGATTGTTTTTTTTAGAGTCGACTAGTTGTAATGAATGAATGGTGTATAATTACGCCCCCCACTGAAAAATGACCCTGTAACTGTGTTCGTAGACTATAAATACAAACAAATTCGACTCGCACTGTGTTTCTAATAACTACTTTTTTTCTAACAAGGCCCAGAGGACGTCGCGGATCTTCATCTAATGTGCATCGTATGCAGCACACGACGCAGTTCTATACTATTCTTGCCGTGTCGTCACCTGATCTGCGCGGTTTGTGCGTCGGCGCGGGGTATTGGCCAGCCTTGCTTCGCCTGCCGCCGTCTTATCAAACATATGATCTCTGTGAACACATTGTAGATATTTGAAATAAATAATTTACCTTAGTACATATGCATTATTCATTTTCATATTTTATGTTTTCCAATATTATCTCATTCAATAATAAAAGAGCTCAATATCAATAATATTCCATTCTGTGTCAATTCCATTCTTCATACACATTATGGTACTCTTTTACTATAGGATGGGGGGGGGGGGGAGCGTGGTATAATTGACATGCCAACTATACCACACGCGCACACCCCCAACCCCCCCGTCCTAACTGGCAGCTGGCGGGTACCGTCCCAGTATAATAAGTAAGTAAGTATTTTATTCATTGGACAAATACATGGTATCTGTATAACACAATTCTCTGTAAAGAGGGATAGTGCAATGAATAATTCTAATTTTAATTCTAATAACTAATAATATTAATATCTAGGATGATTGTGCCGTCTGGTGTGTAGAGATGTCCGTACCGGATAAGATCACCCAAACCTTTGCCTCTGAGCTACGCCTATGAAATGCTTTGTATGATAGATGCACGCCTGAAGCAGGTCAAGAATAACGAAGCACCATTTGGTGGTTTCAATATCTTACTGTTTGGAGACCTTATGCAATTGCCACCAATTAGAGGACATCAGGTATTCCAACAGCCTGAAAGAATGATACCAGCCACACATCCATGGAGACTGTTCACGTTGGTAGAGATGACACAAAATATGCGACAGCAAGGAGACACAACATTCATAGATATACTGAATGGCCTACGAATCGGTGAGCTTCGCCCTCAACACATGGCCGAATTAATGAATAAAGTCGGCGGAGAAGCCACCGGGGATTTCTCAATAGAAAGAGCGCTGCGCATATACCCGACAAAGAAGCAAGTCGATTATCACAACCAAGCAGTCCTGGAGCACTTCAGAGACAAAAATACTGAAATCTTCACCGTCAAGGTTCAAGACACGCTTGTGGATGCGACACGAAATGTCCAAGATGTCAATATGGATAACATTACACCCACGGATACCAACAATACAGCTGGCCTTCCAAAGGAACTCGTGATATACGTGGGAGCAAAGGTAATGCTGCGATCCAACATCGACGTCTCGAAAGGCTTAGTCAACGGCGCAATAGGACATATCACCGAGATCTTGTGGCCACTCTTCCGTAGAGTGCAAATGTACGAGACAGACGTACCATCTGTACGAATTGACTTCGGTAATGACGGCATACACCTCATTGAGCCAATGTCGAAGCAATTTCCAGGAAAGTACAGCTACGGAACGATGGAAAGACGAATGCTTCCAATAATACTCTCATAGGCCTCAACTGTACACAAGATGCAAGGCAGTACAGTAGACTACGCGGTGATATACCTAGGACCTGCACTGTTCGCCACCGAACAAACATACGTTGCACTAAGCCGAGTAAGATCTCTGGACGGACTACTAATAAATGACCTAGAGTGTGCGAAGCTAACAGGAAAGAAACCGTGCAATAACGAAGCGTTAGCTGAAATGGATCGACTAAAATCATTGACTTAAGACTTTGTTACAACATTCGTTAAGACTAAAAAGTATAAAATAAAATTATGTTTATGAAAAAAATAATTTTTTTAAAAACAACGCTTATATTTAAATGTACTAAAAAGTAAAAAATAAATTTTCGCCCAACAAATTTTTGACTTACTCGGAAATTAAAAGCGTTGGGCGCTTTCCTTCCATGAACAACAAAATTCTGTAATCTATGTCAATACCGTAAGCGCCCAACGCTTTTAATTTCCGAGTAAGGCAAAAATTTGTTGGGCGAAAATTTATTCTTTTCCTTTTTAGTACATAAGCGTTGTTTAAAAAATTTTTTTTTTTCTTATAATTTATAGTTCGTCATTGTGTGGCCAAATCGGCAGCATTTAAAACACCTTATCACATGTTTATATTCGACCACCTTACATACATTCCAACATATTTTAATTCTATCACTCACGTCTGCTTTAGTTTCCTTGTCCACTTCAAATAACTTATTATATTAACTGTTCTTTTGTTGTAGTTTTTCTTGATATGTACAATTTGCATGTTGTTTGCATATTTCCTTTACCCAGTTTTCATTTTCACTTAGTTCATCGTCTTTGCTAACCCCATCATCAATAGCCATTATTTTAGCCGTATTTTTTATATTTGGTTTTGTAATGTCGTAGTCGTTTCCAAGCTTTACAGTTGTCTCTTTTTGAATAGCCTGCAGTCCTTCTCTGCTGTCACAGACTATCACCACTCCCCCATCTCTGATTTCTTTAACTTTAGTAACTACTCATATTCCCATTCACTAGGTTCACTGCCTTGTTTACTTCTTCTATTGTTTTCTTGCTATCTAGTGCGGCGTGTGCTTTTGTTTGCCTATTACAGCCAACTCTTGCGTCTTGGTATTTTGGCTTCGATTCACGATCGCGCTATAGGTTGAGTTCTTGTTCTCTTTTGATTCGCCGCATCCGCCTCCTTGTTCCAATCGACCTATCTTGCCGTGTAGATCAGTCGAAGTATCCGCTCGCATGTTAGCATCTTTTCGACGTATCGATTCGCCACCATGCATCGCAGCTATTTGCGGGACTATCTTAGCCCCACTTTTACCTTGTATTATGATTTGAAGTAATGTTATCATCTCTGCTTGGATATTTTATCGTTTTGTCATTTCGGTATTTGCCTTATCCTTTTCTTCATCCATCTTCTTTGTTAGTTCTACTTAGATCGTGAGTTCTTTACATTTGCACGTGTATCAAAGCTCTATACATCTAGGGCGACGGTCGTTCACCCGCAGCCAAGCGCACGCGACTGCTAGAAGGCGATGACTAACTCGACCCTGTTTACTCCTACCCGAGTTGGGGGGTTTTCAGCTATCTGCACACGCCGTCCCGAAATATTTACAATCTTGAAACTCGGTATTTGACCTGATATGTGGTCCATGACCTTCAAAAAAAAAAAAATCAGCCCGATCCGATAACCCGTTCTGTTTTTAAAATGTGCCTCAACTTGGTCGAAAAAATTCCGGCTGGCTGGATGTGGATTCTGACAGAGAGGAATGGAGCCTCAGAGAATACAGTACATCTTAGAACTATGAAACATAGACCACACTTAGATGTACCTCAGACTTATGCACTTTTGCTTTCAAAACCAAAACCATTTAAACCATTTTAAACCATTTAAATTCAAAACCATTAATACATATCTAACACATGGGTTCCATGCGCGAAATTTGGCATGGGGGTAGATAAAAATTTTAGAATTAATAATCCGCCGAGAAGCAAGCAATATTCTACCCCCAACACCCCCTAAATCATCCCCTAAAATTGGAATAATTCATAGCTCTAACCCAAAATTGAATTTTTATTCAAATTAGTTATTAGAATTATGTTTTAATATGTTTAAACCCAATCGGCCTATTCTCATTTCCTAAACCACATTTTTTAACCCCCATCCCTAATAGTTAATATTATACCTTGATTTCCAGCATTCACCATGAAGGCACCTAATGAGTTATCAGCTTGAAATTAGGCATGACCTTAGCCGTCCGGGCTATGCTCTCACCAACTGAGCTATGCAGCCACCAATTTAATTCTGACAAAAATTTAGAAAGTGAATCAAACTCCGTCTAAGCCGTACATCTGAGCAATTTAGATGGAAAATTACATTTTGAAATTTCCCGCTTTCTTTGAATTTTCATTTACAAGTATTTCACGCCTTGATATGAAACAAACAGCAAAAAGATGTGATATCCCCCCCAAATACAAAAATTTGTAGTAAAAAAAATGGCAGCAAAGCTCTCCTTCAAAAGTCTTTGGCTGTGAAAGTTTTGAGTTATAGAATTTGAGCCAATCTTTTCATTCTGACTACTTCCCCGCGGCGACGACAATGACAACACGGACGGATGATGACACAGACGGAGACGACCACGACGTGGGGGAACCCCTACTCTCCCCATACGCTTGTAGCTGGTTCTGACCAGCACAGGCCTGTCCACCCCTTGTCGCCCCGCGTCATCCCTTACGTCCCTCCCTTCGTCTCGATTAGCCAAGTTGCATAAATATGAGACGTTAAGCAATATCCAATCAATCAATCATTTCTCTCTAGTTTCGCATTGAAAAGAAGTGAGATCTTTTCGCCTGTTGACGAGCGCCAAGCCAACCATTTTCATGGTAAAAAAAGTAAAAATGTTAAACTCAAAATCATAAAAAAATTACTTGGCCATTGACTTTTTAAAGGTCTCATAATGAACCAAATTCAATGGGCAAGTAATTTTTTTTATGATTTTGAGTTTTTGTTTTTTTTTTACCACGAAAATGGTTAGCTTGGCGCTCGTCAACAGGCGAAAAGATCTGACTTCTTTTCAATGCGAAACTAGAGAGGAAGAATGAAAAGATTGGCTTAATTTCTATATCTAACAACATTCATTCATTCATTCATTTTGACAAGACTTTTGAAGGAGTCAGAAGTTTTTTAACTTCTGATTTGGACTTAAGTCCATCAGTTCTTGTCTTAGAAGTTTGTAAACGGTGACTTTGGAGCCGTCCTAGCAACGAAGCACAAAATAAATTTCAGAGTTGTTCTGAATCGGCCTTGTTGATTCTGGCGTTGATTCGCGGGTGTTTGCACTCTCCATACTACAGATTGCTACATTTCCTATTAAAAATATTAATCTCTGGTTGGTTTTCGCTCATACTCGTCGATTGTGTCGGGGCCTACAGGGTTGGCTTGGTCGCTTTGATTTAAAGTCCCCCACTGAAAATCAGTTATATAACTGAGTGGGTAGACTCTAAATAAAATGTATTTATTATTTATTTATTTATTTATAGAGCTTGGCTGCCGTTTTTTTTTTTTTTTTTTACAAATTTTTGTATTTGGGGGGGGGGGGGGCAGGATATATATACTATACATACAGTACGGTACAATACCTGCGGTCAACTGCAACTGAATATAGTACCGGTTGACTGCCGGTTTGGTAACGTAATAGAAACGGAAGGGAAATGACGAAACATTAAGGTACGTTGCCACGTGCCGATATTAAAAGTACCTAATTGGCAAAAATGGCATTGTGTCACTTTGCTGCCGATTCGGTTATACTATGGTGATGGGTTGCTGCCGTGACCCGCCGCTGTATTGGCGACATCATTTGGGACAAATTTCCAGCGTTCCGCTAGCGTGCTGTGTTACCAACTAGAAAAACGCATAAGTCCCACCGCGTTGATTGATGAGCTTTTTTTAAGTTTTTAGTTTGCCTAGAACCACTTTTCCTTTGCAAGTGTTTTTTGAATGCATTGTATAGGTGATTGTTATCAAGTTTCTATTGTTACTTGTTAATTGTTATTATGAACCTAAAAAACTCATATTAAAACCTTTATTCTATGGATTCTGGCTAACTTTTTCAACTTTTTCTTTCGGAAAGCAATACATCGTTCGAACCTTAATGTCCATGTAAAATATGAAGTTTAACTGGGGAATGT
>JAMZAV010002592.1:0-117509 GCA_024449915.1 Sweltsa coloradensis
CCCCCCCCCCCCCCCCCCCCCCCAAAAACAAAAATAGGGCCAACGTTCACTTTCTTACCGGTTCCTTCTCGTTTTAAATTTGATGCCTCCTCATGAAAACCTTGTCTAACTTTTAAAAAATTTAAAAACTAAACCTAAAATCTTATCTTCTTTCTGCCCCTTTTGACAATGTTTTCCGTTTTATTTATTTATTTTTCTAAGCTTTTTGTTCTTTTTCCGAAATTTTTTTTTAGTTTTCAAAAATTAACAAATATGCTAACAAATGCAATCATAGTATTTAACATATGTTTTATTTAATTTTGGGGTTATATTTTCCTTTCTTGTATTGTCACCACTTAAATAATTTATAAATTGTCTTACCCCACAGTTAAGCCTTTTTCAGGCTTTGGGGTTTTTTTGATTATATTCTTGTAAGATTTATTTTCTGTGGGCCTTGGATATTAATTTTTTATTGTACAATTTTTGCTATGTTGTATGAGATGTATGTTTTATGTTTATGACAATAAAAAAAATATTATTATATATATATATTTTTTTTTTTAAAAACAATCAAATGCGTAAATGTAATCTATTTTATTTTTTTCAAGAAATTTTGCTAATTGGGGTATTGTAAATTTCATAGTTGTGGTTGGGGATTGAGATTATAAAAAAAATGTTTTTTTTGTTTAAAATTTTAATATAAATGGATATATTTTTTTTAAATAAAAATTCAATATTTTTTGGAAATAATTTTTGTCGTTGTAATGTATTTTAAATTTATGATTTAAATTTGTTAAATATTTTCGGGATAGAGCTTTCATATTATTATTTTGTTTAAAAATTTCAATTCAGTTAAAATTTGCCTTTGAATTTTTTTTATCGATTACGAAAATGGAAATGGTTACTGTAGCACTAAGTCGTGTTTTAAATACTACTGAAGTTAAAGGGGTTTATGATGGCATTTCTCAATGAGTCCAGTGTGTATACATTCTCAGCATTTTACACTTGGGCTTTGTTTTATTGATGACACTGGGACTGATTATGTACTTTTGGTCTGTCGAGATTTTGTTTATGTTTTGGATCTGGTTTCATTTTATTGTGCGGGCCCAGTGAGATGGGACATTGCGAGCCTTTAGTTGCAGCCCTAACCTAAAGATACAGGGCGGGTTTCCCAGGAGCTGTCGGGAAGCTACGTCAAATTTGTCGGAGGAAGCACATAAATGTTAAAGGAGTTAGGTTTAAGGAACTTTACGGGGGTTTCCCGAAAAATTTATTCAGGGAATTTTTGAGAAGAAATTTTTAAAATTTAGTCGTTTTTTTGTTTTTATGCAAAAGAAATGAATTTTGTGTTTTTTTTATATTTAAATTTTTTATTAAGATTGCTTGGTAGATTAAAAATAGGGATTTTCAGATCAATTTATTTTCCTAATTCGCAGGAATAAGGTTGTTAGGATAAATTTAAACTGTATTCGAGTAAAAACTTTTTATATTAGGTTCCGGGCTTGTCTCCCGGAAGGTGATTTTTTAAATTTTTGGTCTCGTTTTGAGGTGAGATTCGTTTTATTTCATTTGCTTTTTTTTGTTTTATTAGTATTGTATACAATAGTTTTAGTTAGGATTTGGTTTGGTTTTTTTCTTTATGAAGAGGGTGGATGTGTATCGCTCTTTTTGATGAGGAGGAAATTCCCAAATTTTTGAGGAGGACATCAAGATTTAAAGGGAAAGTGAAGAAACATAAAGAAGAATAAGAGAGCATCTGAAAAACAGGGGGAAAAGGGAACGGTATGAATACGGAAGAAAACTCTTAACCCAATGGCAGTCGTCTTCCTTATTAGGATGCACTGAAGACATTTTGAACAAGATTGGGTCGAATTTTCTAGGAGGCGTGACATTCATTTTTGGGTTTTATTTCTCCCCTTGTTATGGTATAATTTCATTGATTTTTGCTTGTGACAAGACAGTGATTGCTTTACGAGCACAAGTATAAGGGGGGTCATGCTTTTTCCCCTGCAATGACCATTTGCGCCGTGTAGGGCGTACTGTGTTGCTGACAGATGGATTATTTGTCACTTTATTGTTTTTTGTGGCAATACCAGGTGTTTTTGAATTGCTGGCAAGCTTTGGACATGACTAATAGCTCGCACGCGCCCCTTTCTCGGGAAAACTAAGGGCGCATATGCTGACTTTGCTTTTCGCCCGCAATTACTGCAAATTTAAATTTGGATTTTTAAATAAACCCGGGTGACTGGGGAGGCGTAAGCCCAGTTGGTGGGGGATTTACAATCTGACCAGCGAACAACAAGTGTCTTCGAGAGAAGTACAATGGTGTTCTGATAAAGAATTTTTGCAAAAAGAGTAATTATTAGCATGCATGGAAAAACATCGAGTATCGAATGGATTAGCCAATCAAGAGGCAAGAAGTCAGAAAAAGGGTAGAACACTCACCCCCACGCCCGAGACTGAGTCACGGCTGATCCAGACCAAACCAGAGAGAGGGGGTACTTAAAGAAAGAAGGGTTTTCATTACTATAGGTAAGTCACTCACTACATGGGGTTCGAACTCACTTTCAATCAGGTAAAATGCAAAAAGCTTAACTAAAGGCAAATTAGGAAGATTGTGGTTAATACAAGTGCTCCTTTTTTTGTTGAGTTTATGTTCTTTTTTGTGATAATCCTCTCTTTACATGTCCTAAAAAACCCCCCTTTTTAAATACCTATCTTTGGGTCACGTTGGGAAGATTAGTCTGTGTAACAAACAAAGTACTTCCCCCAGAACAATGTTCTTTTGGGAAATAACATCTATACCAAGGCTAATCAACCTCTAAAATTGACATGGTGTGCGCCTTGGTTGTATATGATAGTGCATTTATATACAAGTATAAAAAGGGGTTTTGAGGGTTTTCTGACGTGTGTTAGAGGGGTTTCAACTTGACATGGTGGGGGGCGCCTTGGTTGTATATGATAGTGCATTTAATATACAAAGGTTTAAAAAGGGTTTTTGATGGGTTTTTCTGCGGTGTTTAGAGTGATTTCAACTTGAAAAAGGTGGTGGCGCCTTTTTGTATATGAAAAATGATTTATATACAAGGTATAAAATGGGTTTCGATGGGTTTTCTGACGGGGGGGTTTGAGTGGGTTTCAACTTGACATGGGAGGGGTTTTCAAAGAAGTGGGTTGACCTTAAACATAATTTTGTTATTTTATGAGCTAATTTAACAATAGGATAGAAGGGGTTTCTTTTTCGGAGAAGATGAATTTTGTGCCCCTTTTTACATCGGGGCTTTCACAAGGAGGAGGAGCCGAGGATCGGATGCGTAGGCTTTCGCATTACTTTCGTTTTTTAAATAAAAAGCCAGCAGAAAGGTGAAGGCGTAGTAGGCTATGTTTTTTCTAAGATTAGGCTGTGTGAGAGTTTGATAGGAGGATGCAGCATGAGGTAAGGACTTTTTTGGGGCTTAGAGGGGTTTTTGCCTGTTTGAAAGTGACTTGATTATAAAAATTTTAGAACGCGGAGGTTGTTGGAGGAGCGCGGGTCCTTGAGCGGATCTGCTACAAAAGGAGAAAGGGGCGAGGAGTGCAATTTGGTTCTCCTGTTTAGGTAGTTATGCCTGCGGAAGGGGGAAGGATGGGGTGTTTTTTTGCCATAAAAGGGGGTTTAACGGACATAATGGCGTCTTTTAAAAAAGGGGAGGTTTAAGTCCTTTAGAAGTGAAGTAGTGGGCAAAGTCAGCACAGCGGGGGGTGGGGCAGCAAAATTTGTTTAAGCCAACAGGGGGGAGATCAGAGTCAGCGGAGTGGTTGACAAAAAACAAAAATTTTTTACCCAATGGGGGTTGTTAAACGCCAGAATCGGTAGTTGGGATAATCAGGTCAGTTTTTTATTTAGAGAGTTTTTGGGCATTTTTAAAAGAGACTGTGTCAAAATGAAACTCTTGAGGCCATCGGAGAGTACCTGTTGGTTTCACGGAAAAAAGGGTCATCTTCTGTGTCGTTAAAACCTAAGGTCTCCCCCCGCACCATCTTTTGTGCTGTTTACACGTTAAGCGCCTGCGTGGAAAGTAGTAGCATGAGGTGCCAAAGAAAAAAATGAGAAAATGAATTTCAAAATGCGGTAATTTTTAAGGTTTTATGTCCGAGGTTAAAAGGGTAAAAGACTCTCCCCGGGGACGATTTTAAAAACAAAGACAAGGTTTTTTAAGGTTTTGTGCCCCGGGTTAAGGGGGTGACATTTTGGGACCACTAATAGCAATGAAAAGGTATTTTCTAAGGTTTTGGTTCCTGTGGTTAAGGGGGAGGAAGCCCCCCCGAGGATAGGAATGCCGTGGGGGGGGGCCCCTTCTAGGTGGAAGGGTAGTGAAGCCCCTCACGAGGTATTGGGATCCGTGGGGTGCCACTTCTAGGTGAAGAGGGTAGTGAAGCCGCCCAGGGATATGGGATCCGTGGGGGGTGCCCACTTTTAGGTGAAGGGGTAGTAACCCCCACGGGATATTGGGAATACCTGGGGGTGCATTCTAGGTGAGGAGGGTATGAAACCGCTCAGAGGTATTGGAAGCCGTGGGGTGTCACTCTAGGGAAGAGGGTGTGAAGCTGCTCATGAGGAAGTAGTTATCCGTGGGGGTGCACTGCTAGGTGGGGAGTGTAGTACTTGCTGTCTATGTTCAGATACGGAAGATGAATAGTGGTGTCGCTTTGTGGGGACGAGGGCGAAAATACAAAAGTGCCTAAGTCTTGTAGGATGGGAAGGGGCCGAGTGGGTTTGCCCTATTGTGGAGAGTGGTTTGGACACACGGGCCTACGCAGCATTGGTTAAGGGATGCGCCAAAGGGGTGCCATGCCCTAATATGGGAAGTGGTAGCATTGCTGTACAATTAGCTATTGGGTTCAAATGGGGTGGAAATGCTGTCTCATTTGCACTTGGCTTTAAGGGTGGAGGAACCAAGGGTGGTGTCACAGTCCTATGTGTAAGTGCATAGTTATGCAATGGCTTAATTCATTTGATATAATGTAATCATTTATGTTTTATATCATTGAAATGATTATTATTATTATTATTATTATTGAGAGCAATGATCGATTCTCTGAATGTAAATAAACAGCCGGGTGTTGATAGTATACGTGTTCAAGACCTTCAATTTGTCAATGCTTCTATGCTCCTGTTTTGGCTGTATTGATAAACAAATCTATTGAGACCGGTATCATTCCTAAGCGACTCAAAAAAGCAATTATTAAACC
Organism: Sweltsa coloradensis; assembly: GCA_024449915.1. Classification (NCBI taxonomy): domain Eukaryota; kingdom Metazoa; phylum Arthropoda; class Insecta; order Plecoptera; family Chloroperlidae; genus Sweltsa; species Sweltsa coloradensis. The sequence continues at coordinate 5,212 of JAMZAV010002592.1, forward strand.
TATATATAAGAAGGGTGACCATAAAGTTTACTCAAATTATAGGCCTATAGCTATATTACCAAGTATTGAGAAACTCTTAGAAAGGCATGTTGCTAACAACTTGGTGGAGTACTTAAATAAACATGGGATTCTGAATAGTAATCAGTTTGGTTTTCAAAAAGGAAAAAGTACCTCTACCCTGTTATTAGAGTTCTCTAATTTTGTAAATTCTAAATTAAACGACAATATGCACATTCTTGCTTTATTTGTGGATTTTAGTAAAGCATTTGACACGATAAATCACCCAGAAACTTCTACAAGCTTTAGAGTCCATTGGCATTCGTGGTATTGCGTTGGATTGGTTAGAAACTATCTTACTGATAGATTCATGGAAGTGCATGTAAATGGCCACGTTAGTGAAGAAAAACATTGTGATTCTGGAGTCCCCCAGGGGTCTATATTGGGACCTACGTTATTTTTATATATGTTAACTTTATGTCAAAATGTCTTATATATTGCTTTATATTTTCTTATGCTGACGATACTGTTTTACTCGCGGTGCATTTTAATATTCGTGTTGCGCATGCTATGCTACAGTCTGACTTTAACAGTCTTTTACGTTGGAATCACGATAAAGAACTAGTAATAACTCTTATAAAACCAAAATTGTACATATATGCACCCCCCACAACCACGAAAAAGATTTTCCAATTAATATTATTTATCACGATTTCAACTGCATTCATACTATGGCTGAATTGACCGATTGTGAATGTAGTGGGAAAATTGAATGTGTAAATACTTATGAGTACCTGGGATTAACTGGTAGATAGACACTTTTCGTGGAAATATAACATTGATAAATTATGTAACAGACTACGCTCTTGCTCCTCTCGGCTTTATATTCTAAAACATGTATTACCTTTTTCCTTATTTAGAACCGTGTATCAATCCATAGCCGAATCTTTGATTTTGTATGGCATTTTAGCTTGGGGCAATGCTTCGCGGTGTCACATTCAAAGGGTTGAAGATTTACAAATAAAAATGTTAAAAATGGTAATGTGTGACTTTAAAACCGATTCTGAACTCTCCCGTAAACAAATATTTTCTTTTTGTAATGTGCTGCCAATATCTTCATTGTTTATATATAGATTTATATTACATTTCTATTTTAAATCAGATTTCAAGATTCCGTTAGACTCATGCAAGGATACAAGGCTAAAGTGGCGGGGGCATTCAAAATTCCCAATTTTAACAACAAATATGGCCAACGTTCACTTTCTTACTCGGTTCCTTCTACGTTCAACTTGATGCCCTCCTCACTGAAAACCTTGTCTAACATTTCAAAATTAAAACTGAATTAAAATCTTATCTTCTTTCTGACACCTTTTGACAATGTTTTCCGATTTATTTATTTATTTTTCTAAGCTCTTTGTTCTTTTTCCGTAATTTTTTTTGGATTTCACAAATTAAACTGAATATGTCATGCAACCAAATGCAATCATAGTATTTATACATACATGTTTTTCATGTTAATTTGGTTATATGTTCCGTTCTCTGTATTGTCACCATCTTAAATAATTTATAAATTGTCTCTACCCCACAGTTAAGCCTTTTTCAGGCTTTGTGGGTTTTTTGATTATATTCTTGTAAGATTATTTCTGTAGGCCTATGTGATATTAATTATTTATTTGTACAATTTTGCTATGTTGTATGAGTCATGTATGTTCTATGTTCTATGACAATAAAAAATTATTATTATATATATATATATTTTTTGTTAAATCAATCAGAACTGCAGTAAATGTAATCTAGTTATTTGTTTCAAGAAATTTTGCTTGATTGTGTATTGTAAATTCATAGTTGTGGTCTGTGGATGAGATTATAATAAAACGTTTTCTGTTTCAAATTTAATATAAATGGATATAGTTTTTAATAAATAATTCAATATGTTTCGGAATAATGTTGTCGTTGTAATGTACTTTAAATTTATAATTAATATTTGTTAAATATTTTCTGGATAGAGCTTTCATATTATTATTTGTTTAAATAATTCAATTCAGTTACAAATTGTCGCCTTTGAATTTTATTTATCGATTACGTAAATGGTAAATGTGTTACTGTAGCACTAAGTCGTCAGTTTTAAATACTACTGAAGTTCAAGGTTGCTATGATGGCATTCTCAATGTCAGTCCAGTGTGTATACATTCGTCAGCAGTTTTACACTTGGGCTTTGTTTACTATTGATGACACGTGGTGACTGTATTATGTACATTGTCTGTCGAGATTTTGTTATGTTTTAGTGATCTGGCTTCATTTTATGTGCGGGTCCAGTGAGATGGGACATGCGAGCCATTACGTATGCAGTACCTACCTGCAGTATACATCGGCGGGCTTCCAGGAGCTGTCTGATAAGCTACGTCAAATTGTCGGAGGAAGCACATAAATGTTAAAGGAGTTAGGTTTAGGGAACTTTACCAGGGGTTCCGAATGAATTTATTCAGGGAATTTTGAGACAGTAATTCTTAAATATTATGTCGTTTTTTTGATTTTATGCACAAGCAATGATATTTTTGTGTTTGTTTTATGACTTAATTTTTATTAAGATTGCTTGTGTTAGATTAAATATAGGGATTTTCAGATCAATTTATTTAATCCTAATTCGCAGGAATTAAGGTTGTTAGGATGAATTACTGTCATTCGAGTCAAACTTTTTATATTAGGTTCCTGGCTTGTACTACCTGGAAGGTGAGTTTTTGCATTTTGGTCTCGTTTGAGCGTGAGATTCGTTTTATTTCAATTTGCTTGTTTTTTAGTTTTATTTAGTAGTTGTATACAAGTAGTATTCAGTTAGGATTCTGGTTTGGTTTTGGTCTATTATGCAAGAGGGTGGATGGTGTATCGCGTCTCTTGATGAGGAGGAAGATTGCAAGTTTGAGGAGGACATCAAGATTTCAAGGAAGTGAAGAAACATCAAGAGAGAATAAGAGAGCATCTGAAGAAACAGGTTGATTATATAGGAACGGTACTGATATACGGAGAAAACTCTTAATCCAGATGGCAGTCGATCTTCCTGTATTAGTGATGCACATGAAGACATCTTGAACAAGATTCGGGTCGAATCTTCTATGAGGCGTGACATGTCATGTTTGGGGTAGTTTCTACCCTTGTTACTGGTATAATTTCATTGATTATTGCTTGTGACAAGACAGTGATTGCATTACGATGTCACAAGTATAAGGAGGTCATGCTTGTTGCTGCAATGACCATTGCGCGCGTGTATGGCGTACGTGTGTTGCTGACAGATGGATTATTTGTCACTTTATTTTTATTTGTGGCAATACCAGGTGTATTTGAATTGCTGGTCTAAGCATTGTGACATGAGCTAATAGACTCGCACGCGCTCCTTCTCGGGGAACTAAGTGGCGACATAGTGCTGACTTTGCGTTTCGACACTGCAATTACTGCTAATTAATTTGGACTTTGAATCAACTCGGTGACTGAGGAGGCGTAAGCCCAGTTGAGTGGGGGAGTTACAATCTGACCAGCGAACGAACAAGTCGTCTTCGAGAGCAAGTACAATGGTGTTCTGATAAAGAATTGTTGACAAGAAGAGTAATTAGTTAGCAGTGCATTGGAAACATCGAGTATCGAATGGATTAGCCAATCAAGAGGCAAGAAGTCAGAAGAAGGTAGAACATCTGCACTCCCACGTCCGAGACTGAGTCACGGCTGATCCAGGACCAAACCAGAGAGAGGGGGGACTTAAAGTAAGACATGGTTTCATTACTATAGGTCAAGTCACTCACTACATGGGGGTTCGAACTCACGTTCAATCAGGTGAAATGCATAAGCTTAACTAACAGGCAAATTAGGACGATTGTGGTTAAATACAAGTGCTCCTTCTTTTGTTGAGATTATGTTCTTGTTGTGATAATCCTCTCTTTACATGTCCTAGAAAAACCACCTCATTAAATACCTATCGATTTCGGTCACTGTTGGGAAGATTAGTCTGTGTAACAAACAACAGCTACGTTCCCCCAGAACAATAGTTACTTTGGTAAATAACATCTATACCAAGGGCTAATCAACCTCTCAACTTGACATGGTGGTGGCGCCTTGGTTGTATATGATAGTGCATTTATATACAAGGTATAAAATGGGTTTCGATGGGTTTTCTGACGTGTGTTAGAGTGGGTTTCAACTTGACATGGTAGGGGTTTTCAACGAAGTGGGTTGACCTTAAACATAATTAGTTATGTTTTATGAGCTATATTGACAGCAATAGGATAGAAGGGATTACTTTATCGGAGAAGATGAATTCTGTGCCACTTTTTACATCGAGGGCTTATCACAAGGAGGAGGATGCCGAGGATCGGATGCGTAGGCTTACGCATTACTTTCGTTTGTTAAATCAGAGAGTCCAGCAGAAAGGTGAAGGGGTAGTAGGCTATGTTTTGGCTAAGATTAGGCTGTGTGATGAGTTTGATAGGAGGATGCAGCATGAGGTAAGGACTCGTTGGTGCTTAGAGGGTATGTTGTCTGATTTGAAAGTGCACTTGATCAATAAAAATTTTAGAACTGCGGAGGAATTGTTGGAGGCAGCGCGGGTCCTTGAGCAGGATCTGCTACAAAAGGAGAAGGAGGCGAGGAGTGCAATGTGGTTGCTCCTGTTCAGGTAGTATGCCTGCGGAAGGGGAAGGATGGCGTGTTTTCAGCCATAAAAGGGTTAACGGACATAATGGCGTCTTTGAAAAGGGAGGTTCAGTCCTTTAGAAGTGAAGTAGTGGGCAAAGTACAGCACAGCGGGGGTGTGGTGCAGCAAAATTTTGTTTCAAGCCAACAGGGTGGAGATCAGAGTCAGCGGAGTGGTTTGACAAATAAACAACAATTTGTACCCAATGGGGGTTGTTATCAACGCCAGAATCAGCGTAGTTGGGATAATCAGGCACGTGTTTTTATTGTAGAGAGTTGGGTCATTTTAAGAGAGACTGTGTCAAACTGAAATCTCTTGAGGCTCATCGGAGAGTACCTGTTGTTGTTTCATCGGAACAAGGGTCATCTTCTGTGTCGTTAACACCTAGCGTCTCCCCCACGCTACCATCTTCTGTGCTGTTTACACCGTTTGAAGCGCCCTGTCGTGGAAAGTAGTAGCACTGAGGTGCCAAAGAAAAAAATGAGAAAAATGAATTGCAAAAATGAGGTAATTTCTAAGGTTTTATGTCCTGAGGTTAAGGGTAGTGACTCTCCGGTGACAATTAAAAGCAATGACAAGGTAATTTCTAAGGTTTTGTGTCCTGAGGTTAAGGGTAGTGAAGCCGCCCACGAGGATATTGGAGATGCCGTGGGGGTGCCACTTCTAGGTGAAGAGGGTAGTGAAGCCGCCCACGAGGATATTGGAGATGCCGTGGGGGTGCCACTTCTAGGTGAAGGGGGTAGTGAAGCCACTCACGAGGAAAGTAGTGGATGCCGTGGGGGTGTCACTGCTAGGTGGGGAGTGTAGTACTTCGCTGTCTACTGTTCATGAGTACGTAGAAGATGAAGTAGTGGTGTCGCTTTGTGGTGACGAGGGCAGAAGTACAACAGTGCCTAAGTCTTGTGAGGATAGGAAGGGGCCAGATGTGGTTGTTTGCCCTATTGTGGAGAGTGGTAGGACACACTTGTCCTACGCAGCATTGGTTAAGGGATGCGCCAAAGGGGTGCCATGCCCTAATATGGGAAGTGGTAGCATTGCTGTACAATTAGCTATTGGGTTCAAATGGGGTGGAAATGCTGTCTCATTTGCACTTGGCTTCAGGGGTGGAGGAACCAAGGGTGGTGTCAAGGTCCTATGTTTAAGTGCATAGTTATGCAATGGCTTAATTCATTTGATATAATGTAATTCATTTATGTTTTATATCATTGAAATTGATTATTATTATTATTATTATTATTGAGAGCAATGATCGATTCTCTGAATGTAAATAAACAGCCGGGTGTTGATAGTATACGTGTTCAAGACCTTCAATTTGTCAATGCTTCTATTGCTCCTGTTTTGGCTGTATTGATAAACAAATCTATTGAGACCGGTATCATTCCTAAGCAACTCAAAAAAGCAATTATTAAACATATATATAAGAAGGGTGACCATAAAGTTTACTCAAATTATAGGCCTATAGCTATATACCAAGTATTGAGAAACTCTTAGAAAGGCATGTTGCTAACAACTTGGTGGAGTACTTAAATAAAACATGGGATTCTGAATAGTAATCAGTTGGTTTTCAAAAAGGAAAAAAGTACCTCTACCCTGTTATTAGAGTTCTCTAATTTTGTAAATTCTAAATTAAACGACAATATGCACATTCTTGCTTTATTTGTGGATTTTAGTAAAGCATTTGACACGATAAATCACCAGAAACTTCTACAAGCTTTAGAGTCCATTGGCATTCGTGGTATTGCGTTGGATTGGTTTAGAAACTATCTTACTGATAGATTCATGGAAGTGCATGTAAATGGCCACGTTAGTGAAGAAAAACATTGTGATTCTGGAGTCCCCCAGGGGTCTATATTGGGACCTACGTTATTTTTTATATATGTTAACTTTATGTCAAAATGTCTTATATATTGCTTTATATTTTCTTATGCTGACGATACTGTTTTACTCGCGGTGCATTTTAATATTCGTGTTGCGCATGCTATGCTACAGTCTGACTTTAACAGTCTTTTACGTTGGAAATCACGATAAAGAACTAGTAATTAACTCTTATAAAACCAAAATTGTACATATATGCACACCCCACAACCACGAAAAAGATTTTCCAATTAATATTATTTATCACGATTTCAACTGCATTCATACTATGGCTGAATTGACCGATTGTGAATGTAGTGGGAAAATTGATGTGTAAATACTTATGAGTACCTGGGATTAACTGTAGATAGCACTTTCGTGGAAATATCACATTGATAAATTATGTAACAGACTACGCTCTTGCTCCTCTCGGCTTTATATTCTAAAACATGTATTACCTTTTCCTTATTTAGAACCGTGTATCAATCCATAGCCGAATCTTGATTTTGTATGGCATTTTAGCTTGGGCACATGCTTCGCGGTGTCACATTCAAAGGGTTGAAGATTTACAAATAAAAATGTTAAAAATGGTAACGTGTGACTTAAAACCGATTCTGAACTCTCCGTAAACAAATATTTTCTTTTGTAATGTGCTGCCAATATCTTCATTGTTTATATATAGATTTATATTACATTTCTATTTTAAAATCAGATTTCAAGATTCCGTTAGACTCATGCAAGGATACAAGGCTAAAAGTGGCGGGGGCGTTTCAAATTCACAATTTTAACAACATATATGGCCATCGTTCAGTTTCTTATTCAGTTCCTACTACGTTCAACCTGCTGCCTTAGTCACTGAAAACCTTGTCTAACATCTCAAAAATTAAAACTGAACTAAAATCTATCTTCTTTCTGACACCTTTTGACAATGTTTTCGATTTATTTATTATTTTTCTAAGCTCTTTGTTCTTTTTCCGTAATTTTTTTTAGATTTCACAAATTAACTGAATATGTCATGCAACCAAATGCAATCATAGTATTTATACATACAGTTTTTCATGTTAATTTTGGTTATATGTTCCGTTTTTTGTATTGTCACCATCTTAAATAATTTATAAATTGTCTCTACCCCACAGTTAAGCCTTTTCAGGCTTTGTGGGTTTTTTGATTATATTCTTGTAAGATTATTTCTGTAGGCCTATGTGATATTAATTATTTATTTGTACAATTTTGCTATGTTGTATGAGTCATGTAGTTCTATGTTCTATGACAATAAAAAATTATTATTATATATATATATATTTTTTTGTTAAATCAATCAGAACTGCAGTAAATGTAATCTAGTTATTTGTTTCAAGAAATTTTGCTTGATTGTGTATTGTAAATTCATAGTTGTGGTCTGTGGATTGAGATTATAATAAAATGTTTTCTGTTTCAAATTTAATATAAATGGATATAGTTATTTTAATAAATAATTCAATATGTTTCGGAATAATGTTGTCGTTGTAATGTAATTTAAATTTATAATTAATATTTGTTAAATATTTTCTGGATAGAGCTTTCATATTATTATTTGTTTACATAATTCAATTCAGTTACAAATTGTCGCCTTTGAATTTTATTTATCGATTACGTAAATGGTAAATGTGTTACTGTAGCACTAAGTCGTCAGTTTTAAATACTACTGAAGTTCAAGGTTGCTATGATGGCATTTCTCAATGTCAGTCCAGTGTGTATACATTCGTCAGCAGTTTTACACTTGGGCTTTGTTACTATTGATGACACGTGGTGACTGTATTAGTACATTGTCTGTCGAGATTTTGTTATGTTTTAGTGATCTGGCTTCATTTTATTGTGCGGGTCCAGTGAGATGGGACATTGCGAGCCATTACGTATGCAGTACCTACCTGCAGTATACATCGGCGGGCTTCCAGGAGCTGTCTGGATAAGCTACGTCAAATTGTCGGAGGAAGCACATAAATGTTAAAGGAGTTAGGTTTAAGGAACTTTACTAGGGGTTCCGAATGAATTTATTCAGGGAATTTTGAGACAGTAATTCTTAAATATTATGTCGTTTTTTTTGATTTTATGCACAAGCAATGATATTTTTGTGTTTTTTTATGACTTAATTTTTATTAAGATTGCTTGTGTTAGATTAAATATAGGGATTTTCAGATCAATTTATTTAATCCTAATTCGCAGGAATTAAGGTTGTTTAGGATGAATTACTGTCATTCGAGTCAAACTTTTTATATTAGGTTCCTGGCTTGTACTACCTGGAAGGTGAGTTTTTGAATTTGGTCTCGTTTGAGCGTGGGATTCGTTTTATTTCAATTTGCTTGTTTTTTAGTTTTATTTAGTAGTTGTATACAAGTAGTATTCAGTTAGTGTTCTGGTTTGGTTTTGGTCTATTATGCAAGAGGGTGGATGGTGTATCGCGTTTCTGTGAGGAGGAAGATTGCAAGTTTGAGGAGGACATCAAGATTTCCAGGAAGTGAAGAAACATCAAGAGAGAATAAGAGGGGCATCTGAAGAAAACAGGTTGATTATATAGGAACGGTACTGAATACGGAGAAAACTTTTAAAACCCAGATGGCAGTCGATCTTCCTGTTTTAGTGATGCACATGAAGACATCTTGAACAAGATTCGGGTCGAATCTTCTATGGAGGCGTGACATGTCATTTTTGGGGGTAGTTTCTCCCCTTTGTTACTGGTATAATTTTCATTGATTATTGCTTGTGACAAGACAGTGATTGCATTACGATGTCACAAGTATAAGGAGGTCATGCTTTTTTGCGCAATGACCATTGCGCGCGTGTATGGCGTACGTGTGTTGCTGACAGATGGATTATTTGTCCTTATTGTTATTTGTGGCAATACCAGGTGTTTTTGAATTGCTGGTCTAAGCATTGTGACATGAGCTAATAGACTCGCACGCGCTCCTTCTCGGGGAACTAAGTGGCGACATAGTGTGACTTTGCGTTTCGGACACTGAAATTTACTGCTAATTAATTTGGGACTTGAATAAACTCGGTGACTGAGGAGGCGTAAGCCCAGGAGTGGGGGAGTTACAATCTGACCAGCGAACGAACAGTCCGTCTTCGAGAGCAAGTACAATGGTGTTCTGATAAAGAATTGTTGACAAGAAGAGTAATTAGTTAGCAGTGCTTTGGGAAACATCGAGTATCAAATGGATTAGCCAATCAAGAGGCAAGAAGTCAAAAGGAAGGTAGAACATCTGCACTCCCACGCCCGAGACTGAGTTCACGGCTGATCCAGGACCAAACCAGAGAGAGGGGGTAACTTTAAAGTAAGACATGGTTTCATTACTATAGGTCAAGTCACCCCACTACATGGGGGTTCGAACTCACGTTCAATCAGGTGAAATGCATAAGCTTAACTAACAGGCAAATTAGGACGATTGTGGGTTTAAAAACAAGTGCTCCTTCTTTTGTTGAGATTATGTTTGTTTGTGATAATCCTCTCTTTACATGTCCTAAAAAACCACCCCATTAAATACCTATCGATTTCGGTCACTGTTGGGAAGATTAGTCTGTGTAACAAACAACAGCTACGTTCCCCCAGAACAATAGTACTTTTGGGAAATAACATCTATACCCAAAGGGGTAATCAACCTCTCAACTTGACAATATTCCGCTCTTTCTAGCTGATGTTTGCGAGGTGACTTTTTCTCTTGAATCGCCTTTTACGATTAGCAGAGCCCTGCTCTGGGCCAATTCTACCCCGGGCCCAGACGGGGGGACCAACAAAAAGAAAATACAAAAGCAGGTTGACAAAATTAAAAGAAAGAATTTAGAAAGATAACATAAATAAATAAATAAATTTTATTTAGAGTCTGCCCCCTCAGTTACAAAAACTGATTTTCAGTGGGGTACTTTAAATCAAAGCGACTAAGCCAAACCTGCAGGCCCCGACGCAATCGACGAGTGAGTGATAACCAACCAAAGATCGATATTTGTAATAGGAAATATAGTAATCAGTGGTATGGACAGTGCGAACACCCGCGAATCAACGCCGGAATCAACAAGGCCGATTCAGAACAACTTTGAAATTTATTATGTGCTTCGTTCGACCCATTTTTATTGTCATATTTATTGAGATAAGGGAGATTCAACCGTTAGGTCATAATGCACCACTCTAGTCTAGAGGAGATAGAGAGGAAAATCAAATGATGGGGATGGGGAAGGATCCCCGACGACGACTGCAAGATCTCTCCTCTTGTTTCAAGGCTTAAGGGCAATGTCACCATCGAAATTATTTAGGACAAGAAATATAAAGCTACTGTGAAAAATATTGACTAAAATAATTATGAGTAAATTGTAAATTTAGGGATAGAAGAAAATATTATGAATCTGTTCTGCAGACCTGGGCAACGAGGACTTAAGAAACTAGGGCGCTTCAACCGGTTAGGTAATATTGCTCCAGCCTGAGATATTGTAAGTTAATGATATAAATTTATGGTGTGTTTTATTTATTAAATTGTTTCAAGTATATGAAAGAAAAGAATAATTACAATCCGTGTTGTCGCTAAATAGCCCTTCCCACAACATGTTAAAACAAAAAAAACTATCCAAAATCCAAAATCGAAAAAAACAATCAAACAAAAATTCACTGTCACTCAAAGTCAAACAGCTGTTGAGAAAAACAATTACCAACCTTAGATGAGTAGTGCGCCGGTCTAGCTCAAGTCAGTAGTCTTGCCAACTGCTGAAGTTTAATTTATAAAAAAACTGAAATAAAATATTGAGTGGGACAGACAGACAACGAAAGGTTAACACAAATTAACAAAACCAGTTTCAAAATACAATTATAATGAATCAAATCAAGTTATGTTACATTTACAATTACAAAAACATGTTATCAAATTCTCAAAAGTTCCCAATAATAAAAGTTCTCAATAATAAAAAAATCTCAATAATAAAAAGTTAGCCAGCCATTTTATAAAAGTTTTTTTTAAAAGTTCGTTCATAGATAGCAAGTTTGTTTTACCGTGTTATCGCGATTCGTAGATTTGTAGATATTGTAGATATTGACCAGGTCCAGGGGTCAAGCAGCGATTCCGTACGGGACGTTCAGTGCTCTAAGGTCCAGTGGTCCCAAGTGCGCTCGCCCATCAGTCCATGTATAGGCCTCCGCCTATGTGTTGTCCAAAAGATCCGAGAAAATCTCCAAGTCCAAGACGTTCCAAGTTCCAGACGTTCCCTTGTATCCTGGTTGATCCGCCCCAACCCGGACGTGAAGTCTCCTCGAGAGACCAAGTAAGTGTGTTTTTGAAGAAACAGCCTTCTCTGCTCGCGTTCGTTTCGTCTGAAGATTTTGTGACGTAGTCACGGAAATTGAGTGTTGTAATTGGCTTACTCTATTACGCCCATGGTGATTAGGCAGAAGTGGGGGTATGTTTTCGGTCCCACGGTTCAAAAAACGTGACGTAGTTGCATGATGAAAACTCAGATAGTTTATTGATACCAACCATTAAAAAGATGCATACCAATCACACACAAGTCGACTGCGACTGTCATTCGGTCGGAGATTTATGCACGCACGTGCAAGTTGTGTTGCGCAAATGTTGATAAAAGTAATGTTTCCACACTCCACAAGCTATGTGTGACGTCACCGAATGACCAGAGTTCGGGTGCACTTGCCGATAATGTAGCGCAGTGAACGAGAAAACATTCCATTCCCAAGCATAAGATTACGATTGTGACATGTTTATTTGATTCCTGCACACAGAGTACACGGACAAGCGATTACGTAATCACCGCAGCTGGCCATGACGACGCGGATACGTAGCAAAAACACTTGTTTTTATTTATTACGCGTGGCTGATAAATTGTCATAACACAATAAAGTGAAATATTATTGGCTGAAATAGTTCATGTAATTAATTAAATGTAATTAATTATTCAAAATAATTATACAATTTGAAAGGCGGGAACAAATTAATATTTAAATATCTTTAAAATTGTCTTATATCAGACCTAAAGGTTACAGTGTGGATCTCCTGCCTCAGCCGAGAGCACTGGCTCAGGATCTGCGTCTCCCGATTAACCTCATTGGATGAACCACATCTGCAAATATCTCATCCAAGAGTGTTTCATTGTAGCCGGGTAACCATTAGCGGATACCCTACCCTACACGAAGCTTAAACACAAAATATCACTGGAAAACGACGACGTGACAATGTAGGGCGCTTCAACCGGTTAGGTCATATTGCTCTGCCTGTGATGTTGTAAGTTAATGATATAAATTAATGGTGTGTTTATTTATTTTATTGTTTCAGGTGTATAAAGAAATGAATAATTAAAATCCGGGAGTATCTTCTGCCTCAGCCGAGAGCACTGGCTGAGGATCTGTGTCTCCCGATAACTCTCATCGGATGAATCACACCTGCAAATATCTCATCCAAGAGGTGTTTCATTGTAGCCGGGTATCCTTTAGCGGATACCCTACCCTACACGAAGCTTAAACACAAAATATCACTGGACAACGACGACGTGAGAAACTAGGCGCTTCAACCGGTTAGGTCGTATTGCTCTGCCTGTGATGTTGTGAGTTAATGATATAAATTTATGGTGTGTTTATTTATTTTATTGTTTCAGGTGTATAAAGAAATGAATAATTAAAATCCGGGAGTATCTTCTGCCTCAGCCGAGAGCACTGGCTGAGGATCTGTGTCTCCCGATAACTCTCATCGGATGAATCACATCTGCAAATATCTCATCCAAGAGTGTTTCATTGTGGCCGGGTAACCATTAGCGGATACCCTACCCTACACGAAGCTTAAACACAAAATATCACTGGACAACGACGACGTGAGAAACTAGGGCGCTCCAACCGGTTGGGTCGTATTGCTCCGCCTGTGATATTGAAAGTAAATGAAATGAGTTAATTGTGTTTGATTATTATATTGTAATCTACATTTAGATAAGAAAAGAAAATATGGAGATAATAATTGAAAATAAATATTATTCTTTTACTACAAAATAAAATGTTTGATAAGAATTAAATGTTGTTATAATTAAATTACTTTGAATGAGAAATCAAGAAAGTTGGTGGCAGTTATCATATCATAGAAGTTCTTCATATAAGCTTATCTCAACAAAATTGTGTTGTAACTGAGTAAATATTATATAGAATACACTGCCTGCATGCAGCTTAGATGTTCTTTAAACGTATTAGATTAGTTTGTCATTTTTGAGGAAATACCAACAATAGAAAAACAACAATCTGGGTAAATGCAAAATTCGATTTCACAGTCCTGTTATTTAAAATACTAATTAGACGAGAAAGAGCAGTAACTGAAGTCTACAATTGATTTGAAACGGCATTTGATCTGTTTTTGTCTGTGACTTTGCTCCAGAACGGCTAAACAGATTGTATTGGAATTTTAAACATACATTCGTCTCAAGTATTTACAATCCGTTGCGATTTAAACATACTCTACATAATAAATTGAAAATATAGGCTGAAATATGTAGGATGTAATTTAACGACAATGGTGTTGTTCTTGAAAAAACATTTTTATGAAATCATTTCAAGAATGTTAGGTGGTGACCAAGGCGTGCCAAAAATTGCACTCTGAAAGGTCCCCAACAATATGCTGGGTTTTGTGTTGTCATCGTTGTCGTCGTCGGGATGGTCGTCAAGGAAAGGGGACAAGGTTCCCGGAGACGACCGCAATAGCTCGCCTCTAGTTTTGGGGAGGAATAATACGTACGTATGTGCGTATTGGCTAATGATTATAAGATGGACTTTAACTCTTTCCTCGCCTTCTATGATCAACAGATCTATGCTGTGGTCCAATTCTACCCCGGGCCCAGACGGGGAAACAGTTTTGTTAAGTTGATTATTGTAGAACGAGAAAGATGACTGGAACTCGTGAAGAAGCAGGTTACGACATGGTCAAGATCTAGGGCGCGTCAACCGGATAGGCTATTGTGCGCCGTCTTGTGCGATTTAAGCTAATATCGAGTAAATAAGTAGTTAAAATTTGGTTTATTTCTGTCTCTCTTAATTTTTTACATTTTGAATATCGTCGTTAAAATCATTCAATAAATGACATGGAGGGTGTGTTTAGTTTGAGAGGATTCAATCCCTTGTATTCGCACTGCGGCACTAACGACTGACGAAAATCTCGGAAACCCCTTCAGTCAGATATGCCAGTCTCTACGGGATTAGAACCCGGGACCTCCCTAATCAGAGTCGCGCGCTTTACGCTCGAGCCAACACTGTAGTGTACAAGAGGTGATTCACCTGATGATTGAAATAGTTTTAAACTAAACTCAGCCGATGTATAACAGTCAAGTCTTCTGAATATTCAATGACTGAACTACAAGACTGGGAGCAAAACACATTCTGTGACTTGATCAGTCTACTACTACGACGTGAGAAACTAGGAGTCTTCAACCGAATAGGTCACATTGCTCAGCCAGTGATATTCAAAGTTAATGAAAAGAGTTGTTTGCGTGTTTGATTATTATATTTTTTATTAGTTTATAAAATTAAATAATATGGTGAAAGTAATAGCATTATTTTTATTTGAATAAAAAAATGAGTTTGCCGGGAATTAAATTTTTTGGGTGAGCGTAGCGAGCGAAGCGAGCGAAGCGAAAACTTCAATTCAACTGACCCCCAAAACAATTAAGCTCCATGTTTTTTTGTTTTTTTTTGTTTGTTTGTATTTTTGTCTGTTTGTTAGCAGGATTCCGGGCAAACGGCATAAGCGATCTTGATGAAATTTTGAGGGGACCTTCGTTTTCTCTGAAGTTAGAGGTGTATTGCTTTTGGGTACAATCGAAGAAATATTTCTCATGAATATCGTACTTTTACGATTTTTTAAAATTTTTAATGCGATATTTTCGTCACATTTGGCGATTCTGACCAAACGGGTGGGGCTACAACGTTCATATTTCACATGGACATTAAGATTATGGTGATGTAGTACCTTTTGAAAGAAAAAGTTGAAAAAATTAGCTAGAATCTATAGAAATAAAGGTTTAAATATTAGTTTTTCAATTTTTAGTGCGATATTTTCGTCACATTTGGGCCGATTCTGACCAAACGGGTGGGGCTACAACGTTCAGATTTCACATGGACATTAAGGTTATGGTGATGTAGTACCTTTTGAAAGAAAAAGTTGAAAAGTTAGTCAGAATCTACAGAAATAAAGGTTTTAATATGAGTTTTTTTAGGTTTATAATACCAATTAACAAGTAACAATAGAAACTTGACAACAATCACCTACAATGCATTCAAAAAGCACTTGCAAAGAAAAAGTGCAAACAAACGCAAAAAACGCAAACAAAAAACTAACAAAAACGCTCATCCATCAACGCGGCGGGACTTTAGCGTTTTCCTAGTGTTAAATAAATAACTTTGAATGAGAAATTTAGAAGTTTGTCGCTGGTATCATATGATAGAAGTTCTTGGTTTTTGGTTTATTTGGATTAAGGACGCGTCAACCGTTAGGTCATAATGCACCACTCTAACCTAGGGGGGGGGGGGGGGGGAGGATTTGCGTATGCTGGTCAGAACCAGCCACGGGTAATGGGAGGAAATTAGGGGGCCTCACGTCGCGTTCGTCATTGTTTTAGTCATCGTTCGTGGTGTGATTGTCGTCATCGTCGACGAGGGGTCGTCAAGGGAAGGGGGCAAGGTCCCCGACGACGATTGCCAGAGCTCGCCTCTAGTTTGGGGGAGAAATTATATTTTTCCCTCTTATTAGTTGATGTTTGCAAGGTGGATTTTTCTCTTAAATCGCCTTTTACGATTAGCAGACCCTGCTCGGGGCCAATTCTACCTGGCCCGAGGGGGTTTTAGAAGTTCTTCATAGGATTGGGAGAGATCAAACTGGGGGGAAAAGGCATCGATTAAAACCTTCTGCTCACATATGATGCAGGGTTAAAGGGTACTCACGTTCGCCATCGGGGAAAAACCCTTTCTCTGGTTAAGAATATCCGAGGCCAGCCCGTTACCCCAGCAACCCAGCCGGGGCCACTGTTTGAGGGGCGGGATCTTGTTGGTCATCCCAGGGATCACGCGTCTACGTCTAGGCGGGAGTAAAGGGGGGGGTACCCGACGACCACTCCCAGGCCGGGGGACGGCTTTGTTTTTGTCTCGACAACTTCAGCATAAAAACCCCTGGTTGAGCTAACCCCTGCCCGAGGGAGAAGAACTGGGTTTAAAAGATACTGGGTTCATCCCCGCTATAGGCAGCATTTTTTTGGATTAGTTTTTTTTAAAACGGCGATCTCGGGCCGTCCTAGCAACGAGGTACTTTTATAATCTCTAAGGTTGGTCCGTCGCCTTGTTCATTCGGGCGCTGTCCGGGGGTTGGGCATTGTTCGCTCTTTGATGGTGTCGGTCCCTACAGGGTGGGTTTGGGGGTCGGATTTTTTTTTTAAATTTCCCCCCTACTGAAATTAGTTCGGTGACTAAGGGGAAAAATTAAATATGAATTTTTTTAAATTAGTTTTTTTTCTTATATTCTGGCTGACCCCCCCACAGACCAGTCGTGAATAGACACGGAAAGAATTGGTTCTCCCTTTACAGACTATAGATTGTTTTTTCGATTAAGGGCCGTCAACCGAAATCACCACTCTAGCCTAGGGTTATAAAAGGGGGCTCATGCTAGAAAAAAACCACCAAGGGAAAGGGTAGGAAATTAAGGGGGGTTCTAAACTTGCGGCATTTGAGAACACAAGAGGCGTTTTCTAAATGTCTGGGGAAAGCGGGGATCGAGTTTCCGGGAACTTGCTTGCCTTTTCCGAATTCGAAACCTCCGAGGGCAATGAGGGCTTGAAATTCAGATTGAAGAGGGGGCTTAAACCAGTTTCTACCCCCCAGAACAAGATCGTCGATGTACATCTGATTCTTGATGGCTTGAGCTGCAAGCGGGAAACGATCTCCTTCGTCGATCCCCAGTTGAGAGGCACGCGTTGTGCTAAGAACGCGAGGGTGTGGGGGCCGTAGTGACTGTTTTGAGCTCATACTCAACCAGGAGAGCGGGTTTGAGGACCCAAAGTGTGTTGATGAATGCGTTTTAAAGGATAACGAAATCTGGGTCATTTGTCGCAGGTCAGCGCAGATGGCCCAGCAGGGGGGCCCTGAATTTTGTCAAATGGGGGGAAAGGTCGGTGAAGCTTGGGTCCACTGAGGGGGTTTTTTTTGGTTTTGAGAGAGACGCCATTTTTGCCTGATTGGGGCATTGAAGACGACGCGGATTTCGTGCTCAAAATGGGGGTTTTTGGCACACAGTAAAATGAGGGATCCGTAACCAAGGTCGCAATGCAGGCTGCATGTGCTCAGCTCTGAATGTGTCCTTCATGAAAGCTGATAGCTTTGTGATCTGGGGGTTGCGTTGGACGGCGCTCTAACTAAAATAACTTTGGTAAGCGGCGGTGCGGTTCGAGCATAGATAAAAACTGATGGCTTGAAGGGAAGCGGGACAAGTAGCGTCCGTTAAAATCGCGTTATGGAAGACACAAAATGATCTTCACATAACTGACCTTCGGGCCCTTGGTTGAGGAGAGAGATTTCTCGGGCTCCCCAAAAGGCGCGAGTTCGGTCTAAGTCCGAGCAACTGCAGCAAAAACAGTGGTGCGTGAGAGGCAGTGTCCGATTTTTAATCGGACCTAATACCCCCCCAGCCCAAAAGCAGTATTCAGAGCTGAAGGTGCGTTTGATTACCCCATCCCCCTTTTCCGGGGAAAAACGTCGAGGTAGAGATCACTCCTATTAAGAAAACAATCTCTCTGAGGGTGAAATTTGTCATCGGTAAGTGAACCTCATATCTCTCGAAGACTTCTAGGGAAGCGAGTTCGCTGGCATGTGTCCGTGAGGTTACAGAACCGAGCTTCAAGCCAAGTATCTTCGAGGTTTTGGTTTGAAAAAGAGAGGATGTCCAATGGACAACGCCGGGGGCTAGTGCGGACGCATGTCCAATACCCGGGCAATTCCACGATGCTGTATTGCATTTACAAGCCCCAGGCGACTTCGAGAGAAAGTGTTATGCTGACCCCTTTTCGACCTGAGGGGACCGCGCGAAAGGGGGTTTAAAATACCTGAATGATTCGGATTAGTCCCCCTATAGTCCCGAGAATGGTGGCGCTTAGGGGCCGATGACTTGGAGTTCACAAGCCAGTGCGAGCCCCATGGTGGTTTGTTGTCCTGAGTGCCGAGGGTCAGCTTTAGCTGCTGCTGAGGAGGAGGGGGTGCCTGCTGAGTGTAGCAGCGAGTGATTGCTTACTATGGCACGTACGGCAACTATTTTTGAAAGGCAGTTTTTTTTTCTCATGATTCCCAAAACAAATTTAAGCATCCTTTAGCTTGGCAGAGTATTTTTATTTCTCGTCGACGGACAGCTTGAGGAATCTGGGACAGATAAGAGGTTGTCGCCGTCACAAGTGGACACGAGCGCGAACTGAGCGCTTAAGACAGGGGGATTCGGCTGGTGCGCCAGGATCGTGCAGGAGACGGTTTTGCGACGACAATGAATTAATCTTCCCAGCGGAGTGAAAGGGTTCGAGGCGCTGCTAGGCTTGAGCTTTGGGAGAACTTCAGTAGAGGGTGACTAAGCCACAAAACTCCAAAGTCGACTTTGTTTCCCGATAAAACCGATTTGTTGGTCATAAGTGGGGGTTCATGAGAAGAAAAACTTTGACTCGAATTGCCCACGAGTATGCGGGTCAAGGGGGGACAGGTGAGGATAAGAGCAGAAAACCCCGGGCCAAGTCGCCGTTTTCCCAAACCTTTGAAGCTCCCCAGAGCTTTATGGACATTGAGGAACTGCTGAAATGAGGCATGGTTACCTGACTTTAGAGGTGCGAACTCCAGCACTTGCTGTACATACATGGCAGCAAGTAGCCGTGGATTTTGATACCGATTAATAAAACCCTTGTACGCGAGAACATAATTCTGGGCTGATATATGGAAATTTTTGATATAGCTGCCAGAGCGGCATTCTGAAGAGTTGCCCCTCAGATAATGAAATTTCTGAACATTATTTAATGCAGCATTCTGATCAACTAGAGAGGGGAAACAGTGAGTAGAACTGCGGCCAATGAAGAGGGTCCCATCAAAATTTGGTAACCTAATAGAAGGGAGCGAAGTGATCGGGTGGACAGCTGTAGGTTGCTGTGCGGCCGCAGCTGTACCACCAGCAGGTGGTTTCGAAGCGGTGAGAAAACGTTTTTGTGCCGCGAATAGAAGATCATTGAAGCTAATTCTGACAGGTGCGATGTCAATACCCCTTACACTTTCATCCAGCTTAGAGTTGAAATCGATGATAGCTTCCTGCACTTTTTGAAGTCACTTTAAGAGCCGTGAGCTCGTCATACTGAGTTTGGTAAATATGCACATCATCATATTTCAGATTTTTAAACGAGTCATAGATAACTTGAGTTGACTCAAAAATCTCGTCCCTAGTTTTCATTAGGGCCGCGCCAAGTTGCTTCTGTTCTGTCGACATGGTTTAGAATAAAACAAACGAAAGTGCGACAGAAAACAGAAAACGAATGACAAGTACACTGGGGGGGGGAGGGGGGGTGAGGACGAGCTCGAGAAAACAAAATTTCAGATGAGCAATTTATAAATGACAGAAAACCACAACTGTTAAGAATGCCGAGCGCTTAGAATGCTACGAAATCACTGGGTTGGGGGGGGGGGGGCGAGCAGCTCAGGAAAGCGTGCGAGAGCACTGTGAATTTCCAGAGCAAAGAATGAGCAGAGAAAACAAAGGTACAATTATTCAAATATTGAACAATTGTGAATCCAGCAAAGAGCGCGATATTAAATATTCTGAATAGAAATAAATTTTAAAGGGAAGAACAACAGAGCGCTGAATAACGTCCAGCTGAGAGACGGTGTGAATGACTTTCAATCACACACTAGCGTTCACACACGGAAGCGCGGGAAAATGCTGACGCCAGAGGAACGCAAGCACCGAGAGGAAACGACGACAAGCCCGTGTTACACGAGGGGGAACTGAACAATACGAGATGCAACAATGCAACGAGAACCAAATCAAAACTGGTTGAAGATTCGGCCGAGGAGACCAAAATATGTTGGCGCAAGGGCGAGGATGTACACGCGACCTAGAGTTCTAGTTTAGAGAGTTCTAGAACAGCTAGGTAATTGAGCAGTAGCTCGAGGGTGTGGACTGTAATTAATGAGAGGATGGAATATAGGTAGAGGGATAGTGCCGGTAGCAGAGCTATTACCACATACCTGGTTGGACGTACTTGCCAAGGTACGACTCACTACCAGAACTCACGTAGGCCCAATGCCAATGAGGTTGTTTTACCTTTCTCTGATGTCGTTTCAATATACTATTATTTAGGCCTAATTTAATTTTAATTCACATTTGGTTGCTATGACATAAATTAATCCATGGGATAATGGTACGGAATTTTTCACCTGACGACTGAAATCACATTAAAAATTCTTGTTTGTGTATTGTTTACAAAATAATTATTAATTTAATAGATTTAAATAATTATAACAGAATTTACTCTGTAATCAGATTCTTTCTTTACTTCCTTACATGGCGGCAAGGGTGATGAGGATAATAAACCGCGACAGTATACTAATTATTCAACTGTGCTCTGATCCTACCAAATCAGAGGCACGTGAGTGCTACATTCCCAAGCAGTAACATTGTTATCAAAGTGCGCAACGAAATCATTGACTTACGACGAGTAGGCTAAGGATGTCTATGAAGTATGAACTCGTAACTGGTGCCGCCGTAAACGGGGGTGGTGGTGTTTCCAAGGACAAACGATTCTTTAGAGCTGACTAGGTGCGAATATTGTTTGGCTGTAAAATTATAGTTTTATAGAGCAGAGCACGGGTACATACCATGGCATCGAACCGAAAACCGACGAACCGTTAACCGAAATCGGCGAAATCTAAAGTGTATGTTTCGGTGTTTGTCGGTTTATTTCGGCAGGGCAGTGTCTCAAAATCATCAAAGCAAAAGGAAAGTTCAACACGTACCGTCTTGTTGACACTTTCGGTAAGACTACTTCGTGATTAGTCTTTCGTCGCCTTCAAAGTGACCTATAAAAGCTCATGTAGCGTGTAATTTTTTTTTTTTTTTACCAATTTGGGCTTCTTATTAGGAAAAATATTTTAAATCGTCAATGTCAAAATTTTAAAAATATTGTAAAATGTACGCATTATTGTTATATTTTTTCATAAAATGCATAACAATAACGGTGTCGAACGAATTTAAACCGTTATTTTTAACGGGTATTACCGAAAAAATAACAATAATTTTGGCTCGATGTCCTGGTACAAACTAAAGTACAAACCGCGTAAAAAATCGAAAATAAGATTATTACTTTCAAGTTTTAAGTACTTATTTTTGTTTTGAGATGAAGGTATGCACGGCCATTGACATTGATGAAACAAATGGATTAGGCTTACACAGATTATACTCAGTCTGAAATAAAAAGGAACTGAAAATGCTGCCTGTTACATTATATAATTTCCATTTTACGCACACACTATTAAATAAAACAATTTTTTGCGCGTTTCGGTTCGATGCCTGATGTGATTGCCCAAAAACAAATAATGCGTGGGCCTTACATAAGCGATGTATCAAGACAATTATATTATATTTGACTGCTTTTATAAAACGTGACCGTTTTACGTTTAGAGATATTGAAGTTTACTTTTATCTTATTGCTGGTCAAATTGAAATTGTCTTTTCGTTCGATACCTCCTTTTCCCCCCCCTCCCCCTACCATGCTTATCAACTTATCATGGATGGGATCACTACTAGAAAAGTGTCTTACTTGATTCACTGTATCTTCGGTATTTCTCAGACCATATACCAATGCTAGTAATTTAAATCAAGTAATGGTTTTTCTAAAAAATTTTAAAATGGTTGTTGACTTTTTTGTGTGTTTGTGCATTTCCAATTTTGTTCCTCCCTTATAGCTTCTTGGCGCCGCCATCGCATTATGCAGCCGTCGGTAACCGCGGACCGTTGGACGTATTGGATATTACGTAAAGCCGGCCCAAATGTATTATAATTTGGGTCACGAGGTTTCACTTATCAAAAGAGACTGAAAACTGTAAAAAACTTCCACATAAATAAAATTTGTTTTGGTCATTACTCATCCATTTTCAATACAACCATTGTTTAATGCTGGCCAGAGTATTTTTATTTTTTTTTCGTATTATTTATGTAAACCGATTTTTGTTAACTTTCTGGAAGACGATCTATTATCAGAAATTGCTAATGAGTTTTCACCCAAATTATGCATATTTATGAGCATGTTCGGCAAGTTCGCTTGCAATGTGGTGCGTTGCGCCACTGTGCGAGCGCGTACGTTTGCATTTAGGTGTAGTCCTACACATGGAGTAGTAGTTTTCATATGTTTTTGTTGTTGTTGATGTTGTCCCCAATACACGTACAAGCGGGGGGGGAATCAGGGTCCTATCCCCCCCCCCCCAAATCAGGAGGGTTTATAAAAATACTAAATAGCACTATGGCATACTAATAATATGTAGGGCTTACATATGGCAAGTTTTGTAAACCGACAGTTTGTGGGTCTTCACAATTTTATAAATTGTAGGAAAAAGCGCTCTAAAAACTAGTAAAATGCCACTATTTGCAGTGTTAAAAATCAAAATTTATCTGTGACTGCGCCCCAGATTCGCAATAGCGGGGAGACATCCTACCCAGGACCCCCCCGCCCCCCAACCCTAGAATCAAAAATCCTTGCTACGATAATAATAATTATAAATAATAATATTAAAAAAAAAAATAATAATTTTTATTGTACATACTTTGCATATACATTTTCAGAACATAAATATTATTATTATTATTATTATTATTATTATTATTATTATTATTATTTTTATTATTATTATTATTATTATTATATTATTATTATTATATTATTTATTCGGTCACAAGCAGCCGTGCCGAGCGGACGTGCCTTGCCTCGCTCTGTGCGCTGCATTAGATTAGATAGCAATGTCGTGTGGTAAGTGCAGCAGTGAATTGCATAGTGATGGGATTACGTATCTTGCATGGGATGTTCGAAGAATTATCATTTCAAAGACTGTTCGGGGTTAAAACGTGCGACGTACAATTCTAAATCACAAGAAAGTAAATCGCTGTGGCGTTGTGTCAAGTGTCGAGACGAAAAGAAGAACAGTGAAGCGGAAGAGACAGTTACACTACAAACCGTTTTGAAAGTTGTTTTGTGAACTGCGTAGTGAAATCAAAGAAATTAAAATGAACTATTTTCTTTGAGGGACTTAAAGAAAAACTTATTGAAAGTGATCTTGTAATTCAAAACTTAGTTGAAGAAGTAGCTGGCAAGGACAAGATTATAGAGGAACTAGCAGAGCAGGTAAATGATCTTGATCAGTACGGTAGAAACAGAAACATTGAGATTTCAAATGTGATAGAATGTGACAACGAAAACATAGAAACCATTGTGAGGTCTATTGCGGATAAATTAAATGTAGAGCTAGAAGACTATGACATCGACGTGGTCCATCGAGTGCCAGCCAGAAACAAAGATTACCCTTCCAAAGTTGTAGTTCAATTTACTTCGCGGAAAAAACGCGACGAGATATTAGCAGCCCGGCGACTGCCCGTAAAAAACAGCGACGTCATTCAGGGAGTACCAAAAGAAAAGGACTTGAATATTTTTATTAACGAACATCTTTCTCCCTATTTCCGCAATTTATTTTGGCAGGTCAAGCAGAAGGCAAAGGTTGTTGGTACAAATTTGTCTGGTTCCGACGAGGAATAATTTTGCACGTAAGAACGAGCAGTCAACGGTTGTGGTCAAGATAAAGAGAGCAGGGGACATTGATCAACTGAAGTAAACAGGCTGTACGATCTATATGGACTTATGGTCTCAAGACGATCTTGAAGGTGTTGATTGGACATGTGAAACTACGGACAGTCTGGACGATTGGTGCAAAGAAAATTGTAAAGGAATAATTGTTTTCCACTTAAATATTAGATCTATAGGAAAAATTGGGACGAACTACTCGTGGTATTGCAAAACCAGATAAATAAATTCCATATATTAGTCTTAAGTGAAATTAATGTTTTAGAAGAAAGCTCAGTGTATCAAATAGATGGTTATAATCGTTATTGTAAACTACGACTTAATAAGAGAGGGGGTGGATTAATACTATTTGTTAGCAAAACTGTGAGGTTTGACATAGAGAGATGTATTATTTCATAGTTTTTGAAGGGATTTGTGGTAACCTGATTATAGGAGCAGGAAGGGTTATATCACTGTTATGTGTATATAGACCTCCTGATTACAATACAAAATAAGAGTTAATTAACGAAATAGAAAACTATTGGATGCAAAATAAAAATAAACATTGCATTATATGGTGTGATTCAAATATTGATGTACTCGATCATAATGATGTCAGAGTTCAGTTGTATCAAGCGTGTTTAGCAACTAGTGGGTTTGTACAGTGTGTTACTGCAGCAACGCGAGAGGAAATAGTTAATAATAGGCTTAGCAGTACCTGTATAGACCATGTTTACATCCGAGGTATTGACCTAGATGTCAAAACAGCGGTATATGCAACAAAGATTAGCGATCACTATATGATAGTTGCATCCACAGGAATTGACCTTGTTCATATAAATACAATAAACAAACCAGTTGCGAATAAATGTATGAACGAAGCTAAATTAGTGGAAGTGTTAAAACGCATGAAATGGGATAATTTATTATCAGCCAAGAAGTGTATTCCCTTATACGAATCAATCCAGAGCAATTTTAAAATAGCCTACGATGTGGCTTCTAATTTTAAAGAGTCGAAAGTTAAAAGAAGAGTGAATAAAGTGTGGATGACGAAAGAGTTATTAAAATCAGTAAAGGAAAGAGATCGCGCTTTTCAAAGGTGGAAAAAATGTCCGCAATTCAGTGTATTTAAAAATGAATATAGGAGAGATTATAATAGGTTAAGAAATAGAACAAATAAACATATAATCGATGTAAACGACATTACTATGTACATGCATTAGAACAGGGTAAAGACTGCAGAAAAGCAACGTGGCAAAATATAAATGAAATAATGGGTCGGAAAGGAAAGATACAGTTGAGGAAGTTATAAATAAATTTTTAGGTAGACATGATACAATTCCAAACATTGCTAATAATTTTGCAAATACCTTTGTAGATGAAATTGAAAATATTGTTCACATTTGCGACATTAAGTGTGTAGATAACAATATGAGAGATAATGCATACGAGCAACAATTACAGTCGATATACGTGCCTCCTATTTCAGCGACCGGAGTCAAAGAAATAATACTTAAAATGAATAATAATAAAAAGGCAGGTATTGACGGAATTAGAGTTAAGGATTTGCAAAATATAGTTGATGAGATCAGTCCAGTTATTGCCCTATTTATTAACTTATCCTTGAAGGAGGGTATTATTCCAGAACATTGAAAACATCTGTTGTCAGGCCAATTATTTTCAAAAAGGGCGACCATTTAAAATATGTCAATTATAGGCCAATTGCCATAATGTGTAGCATTGAAAAAATACTTAAAAGATACGTGGCAAATTGCTTAATAGATTACATGACGAAATTTAAAATAATAAACGAAACAACAATATGGATTTCAAAGAGGAAAAAGTACAGTTGACCTTTTGGCATCCTTTTCTGACCTAGTTAATACTTAGCTAGACGAAAATTTTAACATTTTATGTATGTTTATCGATTATAAATAAGCATTTGACACCCTTGATTTTAATAAGCTGCTAGATGCGTTGGAAAGTATTGGGGTTAGAGGTACATTGTTAAATTGGTTGAAAATTATTTATCGAGCAGAAAGTTAATTGTAAGAATAGGCGAAGTGTATAGTGAAGCAAAGACATGTAGCAGTGGCGTACCACAAGGCTCTATTTTAGGACCTCAACTTTACTTAATATATGTAAATATTATGGTTAAGTATATTATTAAGTGCATTGCTTTTTGCTACGCTGATGACTTTGCTTTAGTGTCTATCCATAAAAACGTAAAAATTGCAGAAAGATACTTGCAAAATGATTTTCTAAATTTACTTCCAGGTGGAACCATGACGTAAGGCTATCGTAAATATTGAAAAAACAAAGATTGTGCACATTTCTATGCCGCTAAACGCGGGTCGAAATACTAATATCAATGTTATTGCCCACAATTATGAATGCTTACATCTGAACGCGGGTAAAATTGATCTGGATTGTTCGTGTGATACATCAATTGCAACTGTTTACAGCCATCCGTATTTGGGGTTGGAGATTGATAGTAACTTTAGTTGGAATATACAAGCTGAGAAAATATGTAAACGCTTAAGGTCATGCGCTTACCAATTATATGCAGTTAAAAGTATTTACCATTTAAATATGTAAAGATGGTTTATATAGCCCTTGCAGAGTCGGTTATTTCTTACGGTCTGTTAATTTGGGGAAATGCTTCGTTATCACAGCTAAATAGCATAATCTCTATTCAAAATAAAATAATGAAGATGATCACTTTTGAAAATAATTTAAACACTTTGGAATGTTATAGACTACAAAACGTTTTACCTTTACAAAAATTATTCACATATAAATTAGTTTTGAAACATTTATCGTTAATACTCACAAAAATTGTATACAACCACACTACTTCTACTCGCTCCAAATCTTCGGAAGTATACCAGTTGCCACGGGTTGCAAATAAGTATGGTAAAAGAACACTTAGCTACACTATACCTTTCTTTTTAATAGTATTCCAAAGAACATCAGAGATTTAGAGACTATTTATGAATCAAAAGAGAGCTAAAGCATTTTTATTACGAAATATGCAGTGAAGTTAGGGTTGTTGTGTATTTTTTATACATAAGTGTTTCATAATTTAATGTACATGAATTAGCACTATAATTTTTCACTGTTCTATATCTGTTCTATTCAATGTTTATTCACTGTATTATCTGCAAAATGTTGCTTCACATTAATGTTTTTGGCTAGTATAAGTATTTAATTTGCACATTAATTACTTGTTTTTATCTACTATTTTAATCTTGTATTTTAGTGGTATGTATTTTATTTTTATTTTATTTTTATTACACGCTGAGTCATTTACTGCTTACTGATACTTACTGATACTTACTGTTACTTCACTTATTATTGTATTGCTATCTAGAATTTTGAAATATTGAATTAGTTAAAAATCATTATTTCACATGCATGATTTTCTTTAATGTAACATGTTCCACAGTTAAGCTGTCCTGTGCAGCTTGTGGATGGCCGAACTTGTTTGATAAAAAAATGTATAAGAGATATGTATTTCAATAAAAAAAAAAAAAAAAAAAAAATTATTATTATTATTATTATTATTATTATTATTATTATTATTATTATTATTATTATTATTATTATTATTATTATTATTATTATTATTATTATTATTATTATTATTATTATTATTATTATTATTATTATTATTATTGTTATTATATTAATAATAACGTAATAATAACGTGAAACGACAATACAGAAGTTAAATAGTTACCGTCTCAGTGGTCTTGTTGGCTAAGGCGTCCATTCGGAAAGGGGAGACTCGGGTTCGAACCCCGATCGGGATGGATTTTTTAATTTCTGGATTGCATTAAATATTAATATTAATAACGTTTGATCCAATAGATTGATATATTTGATTATTAGTATGTAGGCTATGTACGTGCTACAAATAAGTAATAGTTCTGCAGTCCAAAGAGGACGTTCAAATCGGACATTTGAGTTGACGGATTCTAAATCCAGAACTCTTCTCAATTTGTTCCGACTAGAAAAATCTGTTTGGACATGGTAGTTGAAAACTAATTTATTTGGTCATTGTAGTCCCATGCCATTCATAACACGACGAAGGCTTTGCTTTTCCCGGAATGAACCCCGTGAAAGGGTCAAGGGCCCCTTTGGCCCCTTTTCTTCGGCTGCTTTTTTGTCTGTCGGAAAGGAACTTTAAAACGATTTCCTAATATTGCCAAAAAAACCCAGAGCGCGAGTCACAGACATACATTAGTAAAACGGGGCGAAAGCTGTTTATATTGATTTAAAGTTTCCATTTTAATGAGAATATTGATACTTACTCTGAAACTGGTAATAGTTTTTAAAATTTGTGTGAGAAAACCAAAACATTTATTCATGACCCGGTCCATTCTTATGAAAAATTAGCATATAGGCTGTCCCTTTTAAAATCGAATCAAATGTATTGTAAAAATAGTATACAAAATTAAACCTTTCATGTTTTCACAAAAATTTTTTAAAGGATTTTAGCAGCGGGAAAGGTTTTAAAAAAAATATTTATAACCTCTGCACATACAAGCGCTAGGGGGAATACCTTAAAAGAAAGATAATTATAAAAGGTTAAAATAATAGTTTTTTTTGAGTTTAGGGGGTATAAGGGGGCGCGTCAACTGATGGCCAAAAGGCCACACCAGCCTATGCGGGCTGGGGATGTTTTGGTAGGGAGAAAAAGGGGGAAAATAACCTGGACTCAACACAAGGCTCCTCGCATCGTCTAACAATGATTTTGGCGTTTTCCTAGTAATCTTATCGGTAAAATTATTGTGTGTAATGAAACAGGTCAGAGTTTAAAATTTTCAATGTAAAGCTCTTTTTTTCTTTGCAAAGACACCCAAAATTTTTCTAAAAAACTCTTAGTGGTAAGTTAAAACGCGGCACTTTTTTGGGTCGATTTTTTCCTGTTTAAAAGCCGGTTCGTTGCCCTGTTTGATGTCGGGGCTCGTTCCCTTGCGACCTCCCCGATGACGACGTCAATACAACAAAAAACCATGTAAAGACAATGGACCCGACGTAGAACGATCCCCTTTCCTTTTCCCTTGCCTATGGCTGGTCTGCCCAGCAGGGCCCTTTGTAGAAATTTTTAAGCGCATCGGGCCTTAGGGTTTTGAGGGCCCCCTTTAAATTCAAACAAAAAAAAAAAAAATAATAATAATAATAATCATAATAAAATAATAAAAATAATAAAATAATAATAATAATAATAATAATAAAAATAATAAAATAAAAATATAAAATAAAATAATAAATTAATTTTCGGGCATCTGCATTGACATTCTTGGATAAGGCTGCCTAAAAGTAAATAGAAAAAAGACAGTATCCACAGGCTTTATTGGCATAAAATAACACTTAAAAGAATTGAATTTGAAAACTTTTTAATAAATAAGGGCCTACTTTGACAAAACTTTATTTGATAATTTATTTTGTAATGTTATTTTCTTTTTATTTGACTCATTTAAGAAAAACTTGTCCGGTTTCTTCACCTCGGATTTTTGGCATTTTCCTCCTTAAGGACGCGACTTTCTGGGAATCCAGGTACGTTGGGCTCACCACACTGAGTCCGAAAATAAGCCCAAAAGCAAAAAGATCCTCTGTTGTTTCAAGTGATGGCCTCTTTCTTAAACCTGAAAAACACACAGACACGGGCTCCGCCAAGTTTTTCGGAATTCCGTCAGAAATATTTTTTTTGTAGAGTAGTCGAGTCAAATTTGCCCCACAAAATGGATTTTTTTTATTACATTCTTTTATTTTACACACGAAATATCCCCCAATTTGTTGTCGAACTCGATATTCTTCACTCGTTTTAAAAGACATTTTTGACTATTCGGTGAATTAAATATAAAATAACTTGCAAAAAAAATAGGGTTTTAAAAATCATTTAACTAATTTTAATTTGGCTCCGAGCAGTAGTAAGCAAGAGTAGTTATAATTTTGAGAATTTTATGCATTATATATTTTAAAATTAAGCAAATCTCAATATTGTTACATTTTAATTTTGGGAAAAGGGTTTATTGGGGAGGGGCAATCTCCCCCCCCACTTTTTCCTTTTTACCCCCCTCCCATTATTGAGAGTATCATGCCCCAGTCCTCGAAACCCACGGGGCCAAACAAATGACCAACCCCTCATGTTCGAACTATCCTCCCTGCCCCCGTAAAACGGGGCCCCCCGCCTCCAGGGGTTTTATCTAAGGTCGGGGGGTCCCCAAAGACCTCACTTTGCCTCCAGCCTCTTCGGCTGGAGTGTGAAAGTCTGCCGAAGGCCCCCGTCATCCGGGGGCCACTCCACTCGTCGTCGGGGCCGACTTGGTTTCTCGTGGGCCCCCCGGTAGAACGTTTTTTCACCCGGGAACCGGTTATTTTTGCCCCGGGCCAAAACGTTCTCCCCCCACAGTGGCCGAGATTAAAACAAGGTGGTTTCGTTCATAGCGGTGCAGTGGGACACTGAAGCAAGGCAGAAGAAAAACAGGCGTACTGACCTTACAAGCTGCGTTAATATGTGTTTCAACGTACTTACTCTGGGGGCACAAACCCTTCTTATAAAAAAACCCCCTGTGGAATTTTAATTCCTTTTAGGAAAAATGTCTTGAATGTGTGATTTGAATACTTAAATTTCATCACTAAAATCCCCATCCCACAAGCAAATTTCATCAGAAAAAATGGGGGTGGCATCGAGCTAGGCCCCCCAAGGGGAGATAATTAAAGCAAGAGTCTTCTGTTGGGAAATTTCATACAAAAAATTTCCACTTACATTTTATAATTTTTTTTTTTAGAGACCATGAGAAGTACAAAAAAATTAAAATTTTTTTGGTTTTAAAAAATCTTTTAAAAATTTTAGTATAGAAATTGCAATAAGGGGATCACATCTAAAAATAGCATTGCAATTTCCCTCCTTCAGCAAAAAATTTCAGTGTTATACATATTGAAAACGAATATTATGGCATTTTACGTTTGCTTTTTTGGAATTAAATAAGCGTAATCGATACTAATTTTTCAAAAAGCCCCGGACCCGGAAAAGTTTTAAACGAAAAGTTGATTCAATGCTCAAACCTACCTACCTCCTTAATGCAAAATTAACAGTATAAAATAAAAAAAAAAAACACACATTTTTAATAATTTGAAACCCCGGGGGAAAATTTAAAAAACTGATTTCTCTACACAGGATTTTTTACAAAATGGAAAAAAGAATTGTGTTTGTTACTTTTTTCAACGATTGCCATTTTGTCGCACGTGGTTCCTTCCACGACGGACGCGGTGTACACCTTCACGGGGCCGCTGTCCCCCCTCGCTGACGTTGGGGAGGTTTGGGGCCACACTCCCGCTGCTATCCGGGCCCCCGAGGTAGAATGCCGGCGTGCTGTGGCAGACCCGGCTCCGTCATTGAAGGCGAGCTCGCGAGACATGCCCGGCAGAGAGAAACTGCCTGGAGTAGGGGCTCCTGCACGATATACTAAAACCCCGCCTCCCTGCCCGGGGGAAAAACCCCCCTCTCTTGGCGTCCCTCAGTTTGTGGGCAGCATGGGGGGCCATTCTTAGCGAGGGAGAAACATATCTCAGACTTATTTGATACGCTTTTTGGCAGGGTAAAAAAATTTTAAAAAGTTGATAACACGACTACAAAAAAGGGGAATGAAACGAACCGCGGGAACCATTCGGCATCTGCCCATGATAAATGTGAAAAATACCCTACAATTTGTGGGGCCCTTTGGTTAAAGTTTTTGTAAAAGATTTAATATTCATCCCCCACCCTTCCATGTTACACAAAAAGACTGTGTCCAACTCCGGTCGCATACATCACCCCGGTACTTCCAGGAACCCCTCTCTGGTCGGACGCGCAACGACCCTCCAGGCTTGTAACCTTCCCCCTGCAGCATGATGCCGCAGTGCCCGCCACAGACCCCCGGGCCCAGTATCTGTAGTCGGAACTTTGAGTTTAGGTGGGGGAGGTTAGGCTCGGCCAGACCCCCCCCTCAATCCAACCCTGGCCCCCCCTGTACCGAAATCCCACCCTGAATGGCACCCGACTAAGCGGTTGAAAGCAGTGGGGCAGGGAAAAGGGGACAGTCTCGTTGCTCTGACACATTCTTTTGTTTTGGGCTGATAACCAGGGTTTTAAGGACGCCCTGAAAATAAGAAAAAAACCTTGTTATTTCTATTTTACTTTACAGGTTACAGACAAAATTGTTAATTAACATTTATTTTTGGGGAATCACCCTTGGGAGCTGGGGTCCCTTTTGTTTGACATTACATTTCTTGACTTTTAAATTGTACCCTTTTTAAATTTACATAATTTTAAAGTTAGCCTTCTCGTGTCTTTGGCTAGTTTTTTATAAGTTTTTAAAACAATTTTAAGATTTTTTTGCAAACCTTGAAAAATATTTAAACTAAGAATACGATTTTTAATACTGTTTCACAAATGAAAATTCAAATGTTAAGAAATTTGTGGGGGGCCCTAAGGGGACACCACCATAACTCTTAACTTCAGTTATGAATGAAAACTCTGGAAAATTTGATAATTAAATTTTAAAATTTAAAAATTATTCAAATTTTTGTTTTTTTTTACCTTTTTTTGGGTGCTATAAGTTTTCATGTTCAAAAAAATAAGTGGGGTTTTTACGACGTCTTCAAAATTATCCAAAAAAATCGGTGAATTTATTTTTAAAATGGAGACATAACTTCGATTTTAAGGTTGTTTTTTTCTAACGGGGCACTAGAATAATTTTTGAATTGTCAAACAAAAAAAACTCAGAAATAAAAGAAAAATTTTTTTAATAAACAAATTTCAGCTAGAAATTAATAACAAAAAAAGTACCCTAAATTTTGAAAACCACCTTAAAAACGAAGCTTATGTCTCCTCTTTTTAAAAAAGCTACCCTGAATATTTTGGATCTTATTGAAGAAAATCGATGAAAAGTTTTTACTTTTTAGTATTTAACTTAAGCAAAGCAAAAAACCCTTTCAAAAAAAAAATTTAAAAAAAGTTTGTATTCGTTTTGAACTATAATTAAAAATCGACTAATTTCCCAAAAGTTTTGCCCTAATCGTATGTGGGGGAAAACACACTTTCCAACACGACAAAATGTTACTTATTACTACAATGATGTAAGTAAACCGTTGCGGTATTGCGTTATCTCATTACCCAAAAGACATTAAAATTATAATTCATGCTTTTTTTCGCCTGAACCTTCGTCCAAAAGAATTTATAAGTTTAAAAATTTACCCCACAACAACACTTACAGCATTTAACTTTTGTCAAATTATTATATAAATGAAAAAAAAATTCAACTTTCCAGCATTGTTGTAAGATTTTTCTAGTTGGTCTATGTTGTTTGGGCCTTTGTACGGTTTTCTACACTCTTAAGGGGAGTCTTGATCTGAGGTTTTCACATATTGCATGCCGACATAATCCCTCCAAGATACATTGGTATTAATTAAAAAATGCTTTCTATCATTCTGACGTTATAGGAGCAACGTCTGTTGGTAGTCATAATCACAGTTGCCAGGTCGTTGCTATTGAGTGGCACGTTGCGTGACGTCACAATATTTTTAATATAATATTCTTCGTTTAAGTTGTGTATATTCTATTGTTTGTTTTATGTAATATAATGTTGGTTTTACCATATTTGTTTATAGAGCACCAAATACTTATGTTAACACAATACTAACCTATGATAACTAAAAACATTAAATGGTACTATTTAACTCGTAATAAGTTCATTACAACTGAAGTTACTGTATTATCACTATATCTCTCACTTTATTATGCACAGTACTTTGATATTTCACTTTATTTTTTACATATAACTCGATATTTAATCAGCAGCGATGATCATTAGGCGTCCATCTGGCAAATACTATTTTCCAACTGACCAATCGTTGCAATGAATAGAATAAACCACTGCTATTCATGTGAAACTTATGAAATGAGACAGATAAAGGTTAAGTAAGCATGGATGCAAAGGTGTTCGGGCCGGATTCCCACGCTTGTATTGAACACATGCTGTACAGATTCCTGCCACGTGCTCTCTCATTTGAAATTAACCGGGCAGAAAAGCACTACTAATAACTATTAAGGAGCTGTCCCATCCAGGGACACGTAACATATAATAAAACTATCCAACAAGGCAAAGTTATTTCAGCCTTGGATCTCTCTGAGGCTGCACACGACGACAGAGTGGGAGTGGATTGTGCTGAGAAGAATAACCTTATGATCGTGCTAAGCTCACCTGCGCGAATCTGCTCTGTCAGTTCTAGTGGCTGGTCCAAGGTGACGTGGGAAACCACGCAACTCAAGTCCTGTGTGCGGGGCTGCAGCTCTAGTGTGAGCTCTGCTTGATAGACCCCGTCATCCAGGGCCACCTCCACTCGTCCTGAGCTGTGGCGTGAGTGATAGCGTCCTTGAGGATGACAGCGTCGCCCAGGACCCAGGACATGTTGGCGACAGGGCGACTCTCCTGCACCTCACAGGTGGCCGTGACGTTGTCTCCCGTGTAGACCAGGCGTAGAGTTGGTGCAGTGGGGCGACCTGAAGCAACACATGGCATGACTGAGTAAACACACTGAGGAAGAGCTTTGTTTATCGTATAGAGGAAACAAACAGTTCATGAGCTACGCAGGTTCCTCTGGAATATAGCCCATGTATAATTTTACATTCTTGTCTGTTATATTATGTTCTTATGCAATAAAATGGTTTAAGGTGAGACTGGCTACCCAATATTTTCATTTTTACGCGCGTCCTTTTCGCTGCAATGCCTACAAAATATATAGGTTTTGGAGTAGCTCAAATCAGATTTCACCATCTTGTTTGGACAAACGATTCCATCTTAATAGAATCATAGCTGGCGGTAAATGACGTTAAATGTTTGTATCTTGGCTTAAAAAACGCATTTTTGAGTCTAAATGTGAGTCAAAAGTATTTTCCTAATGAGTTTTTTTCTAACCCATCTACACTCATCGCGCCTGATGATGTAGAGAAAAAATATTTTCAATTGGACAATTATTGGTAAATGTGTAAAAAATCGGAATTTTATCGTGCCAAATGTAAAGTTTTTGTCCTAGCATAAGTCGGTTGACACCATCGTGTTTAGGCAGACAATCCCGTATCCAAAAACACCTCGGAAAGGGTGTCTGACACGAACGGTTAAAAATAATGCAAGCCTGGGGCCAGTTTGAACCGGTTTTTACAATTTTTGAAAAAGTAATTTTTCATGATTCAACTTGTTCGTTAGATACTCCTTCAGTGCAATAGACGTTTGACAAAAATCGCCTCCCCCGCACTAACTTGGCTCGGCCTGATCATCTTGCAATACCCGTTTAATTGAGCTTTATTATCTTCGACCAAAAATATAATAATAAACATGTTTTATTACTAATAAACCTCTAGTAGGTTTCTGCTCCCGGTGATGTTGCCTCGAGACAAGGAAACAAAATAAACTTTACAACTTGATTACGTTTCTTGCAAATATTAAACAAGGAATGAAGTAAAACAATGAATGTTGTATGAAATAAATCAGGTTGAGCCTAATGAGTAATACACCTTGACTCACGTGCCACGACGAGCGCAGTGTATCTGCGGTCAAACTTGTTTGTGGAAGAGAAAATCCAACCCCTGACCGGTCCGTTGTCCGCCTCGCTGATGTTGGTGAGCGTGAGGCCGCACTCTCCGCTCTGCAGTCCGGCCCCGAGGTAGAGATGCCGGCCGGTGCTGTCCAGACCCGGCTCCCTGGTCGAACCTGAGCCAACCAGACTCGCTAGGCAGGTGGAACCTGCAGTAATCCAGTGGCTCCCCCGCCTTCATCATGTACCTCGCCTCCCCGCCCGGGAGGACGACCTGCTCTCTCTGTGTCCAGGTGTTAGGGAGGGGGTCATAGCCTGTAACGAGGGAGAAACACATTCCGTGTTGTTGTCACTCAGACCAGACCGGGTCAACACTGTCTAGTGTTCAACTCCAGCCAACCATGTCGGACCAGGAAACCTTCTCGTTGATATCAGAGTGAGAGTTTCAACACTTGTTGCTAGGCTCACTTTCTGGCTCAACAACAACAACAACAAAACAACAACAACACAAGTGGGGGGGGGTCACCTGTAGCATGTTGTGTGTGTGGGGGGTATCTCGCCAAGTACAGAGTTAGTGCAGGCGAGGCGATACAAGGAAAACATTTACTACACAGAAACACAATCAGAAAATGTAGATGAGACGTGGAAAAAACTTTCTCTAAAACTGATTAAAACTGGTTCAAACCGGCACTGGTTTTTACTTATTATTAACCGTACGAGTCACACCCCCCGTCCGAGGTGTTTTTCGATTCGGGATCGACCTAAACACGGTGGTGTCAACCGTTTTGCTCTAGATCATCAGCCCTGATTGACATTGTAAAAACCGGCTTTTGACTAATTTGAGCGTAGAAAAGAGCCAAAGCAATTTTTTTAATTTTTTTTCAAAATCATCTTCTCACATCACGACCGATGATCTGGATAAAAAAGTTTTTCATTTGGACCATTAATAGTTCGAACGGTCAAAAACCGGTTTATACCATGCCAAATCCAAGGTTTTTGTCCTAGAGCAAAATGTTTAACACCACCGTGTTCAGACGGTCGATCCCGTATCTAAAAACACCTCACACGGGGTGTGTGACTCGTACGGTTAAAAATAAGTAAAAACCAGTGCTGGTTTAACCAGTTTTTACCAGTTATGCAAATATAACGTTTCACGTTTCAACTTGTGCGTTGGAGAACCTGACTATAAAATATATGTTTTCCAAATAATATCTCAACTCCCGCACTTACTCTGTACTTGGGAGATGCTGCACACGGGTGCCCTGGCTCTGCCACACAAGACCCTCGACCCACAACATAAATTAAACCAGTTTAGAAACCTCAATTACCACGTGTTTCACTTGACTGCCCGATACTCTGTCTCTACTGTGACGTGGTCGAGGTTTCTTGTATTATTCCGTCCTAGGTTGTGAGGGTGGGTGGACGTGTCTCACTCCCGTGTATCTTGCAATACCCGTTTAATTGAGCTTTATTATCTTCGACCAAAAATATAATAATAAACATGTTTTATTACTAATAAACCTCTAGTAGGTTTCTGCTCCCGGTGATGTTGCCTCGAGACAAGGAAACAAATACACTTTACAACTGATTACCTTCTTGCAAATATTAAACAAGGAATGAAGTAAAATCAATGATGTTGTATGAAATAAATCTGGTTGAGCCTAATGAGTAATACACCTTGACTCACGTGCCACGACGAGCGCAGTGTATCTGTGGTCATCCTTGCTTGTGGTAGAGACAATCCAACCCCTGACCGGTCCGTTGTCCGCCTCGCTGATGTTGGTGAGCGTGAGGCCGCACTCTCCGCTCTGCAGTCCGGCCCCGAGGTAGAGATGCCGGCCGGTGCTCGCCCTAGACCCGGCTCCCTGGGCGAACCTGAGCCAACCAGACTCGCCAGGCAGGTTGAACTGGCAGTAATCCAGTGGCTCCCCCGCCTTCATCATGTACCTCGCCTCCCCGCCCGGGAGGACGACCTGCTCTCTCTGTGTTGTCCAGGTGTTAGGGAGGGGGTCATAGACTGTAACGAGGGAGAAACACATTCCGTGTTGTTGTCACTCAGACCAGACCGGGTCAACACTGTCTAGTGTTCAACTCCAGCCAACCATGTCAGACCAGGAAACCTTCTCGTTGATATCAGAGTGAGAGTTTCAACACTTGTTGCTAGGCTCACTTTCTGGCTCAACAACAACAACAACAACAACAACAACAACAACAACAACAAGTGGGGGGGGGGGTCACCTGTAGCATGTTGTGTGTGTGGGGGGTATCTCGCAAGTACAGAGTAAGTGCAGCGAGGCGATACAAGGAAAACATTTACTACACAGAAACACAATCAGAAAATGTAGATGAGACGTGGAAAAAACTTTCTTTAAAAGTGATTAAAACTGGTTCAAACCGGCACTGGTTTTACTATTATTAACCGTACGAGTCACACCCCCCGTCCGAGGTGTTTTTAGATACGGGATCGACCTGAACACGATGGAGTCAACCGTTTTGCTCTAGATCAACAGCCCTAGATTTGACATTGTAAAAACCGGTTTTTGACTAATTTGAGCCCAGAAGAGAACCAAAGCAATTTTTTTCATTTTTTTTCAAAATCATCTTCTCACATCACGACCGATGATCTGGTTAAAAAAGATTTTCATTTGGACCATTAATGGTTCAAACGGTCAAAAACCGGTTTATACCGTGCCAAATCCAAGGTTTTTGTCCTAGAGCAAAATGGTTAACACCACCGTGTTCAGACGGTCGATCCCGTATCTAAAAACACCTCACACGGGGTGTGTGACACGTACGGTTAAAATAAGTAAAAACCAGTGCTGGTTTAACCAGTTTTTACCAGTTATACTAATATAACCTTTCACGTTTCAACTTGTGCGTTGGAGAACCTGACTATGAAATATATGTTTTCCAAATAATATCTCAACTCCCGCACTTACTCTGTACTTGGGAGATGCTGCACACGGTGCCCTGGCTCTGCCACACAAGACCCTCGACCCACAACATAAATTAAACCAGTTTAGAAACCTCAATTACCACGTGTTGCACTTGACTGCCCGATACTCTGTCTCTACTGTGACGTTAGCGAGGTTTCTTGTATTGTTCCGTCTTAGGTTGTGAGGGTGGGTGGACGTGTCTCGCATCCCGTGTTGTTACATATACTATACTGTGCAAAGACTGTATTCAACTTACTGTCAACAAACAAGTCGGCCCAGGCGTACATCCAGCCTCCGCTCTCGGTTCGGACGCGACAGGCGACCATCCATAGCTTCCAGCCCCCACCTGCAGCGAGACCCCGCAGTCCCCGGCCCCCAGACCCCGGCCGCTGTAGCTGTAGCCGGTTAGCTTGCTGTCGTAGGCTCTGTCTCCGGTACTAAACAGGTGGGCAGGGTCGGCCTGGGACTGAGGCCCCCGGCTCAGCTCCAGCAGCGGACCTGCCTTGGTTCTATGGTCCCACCACCTGACCTGACACCCGGCGAGGGCCACGTCAGCTGAGCAGGTGAATGAGACAGTCTGGGCGGCCCCGGTAACACGCACGTGGTCTGGACTGATGTTGAGGTTGAAGGACGCGACACCTGGAGACAAGACATCAGAGGTTGTGAGACAGATGTTTGTCCACACTTACTTCACTTTTTTTATATTACATTCTAAACAAAATTCATTAAGTAAATATGATAAATAAAAAAAACACAAATCCAGAACATGACTGAACTGAGGGGTGTGACAGACAAATTAAAAGTTATAATAAGAAGGTGACAACACAGAGAACGGAACACATACCCAAAATAAACAACAAAAAAACAGTATAATATAAATACCATTGTTGACAGACACATAAAGTTAATTTGTGAAACCTAAAAAGTTAAATTGAATGTAACAAATAGTTAACATATTTAAGAAGTCAAAAGGTGTCAGAAAGAAGATGCGATTTTAGAGCTGTTTTAATTTTTTTGATTGTAGACATGGTGTTGGTAACCAACCAGGGTAGGTAGCCTACACCACTAACCGGGCGGACATATTATAAACACTGCCCAACCGATCCTGCGTCTAACAAACTTGCTAAATGTTGCAATTATTATGAGTTCTAAATACATGGTACAGCACTTCAAGGAATCTGATGCCTTTACAAAGACCACCGATACATTGATTATAATATAATTTACCTTGTGCAGATACAACGAGGGCTTATTTCTAGACACACAATTTACACAATTCTAGAGCTACAATAATATACAGCTCGAGCGGGGTTTGAACCCGGGTGTCGGGTTTCCCAGACGGACGTCTAAACATAAGACAGCTTTGTGCAACAACACTACAGGACAGCAACATGTTCTTGCAGTTGGA
This sequence comes from Sweltsa coloradensis, assembly GCA_024449915.1. Classification (NCBI taxonomy): domain Eukaryota; kingdom Metazoa; phylum Arthropoda; class Insecta; order Plecoptera; family Chloroperlidae; genus Sweltsa; species Sweltsa coloradensis. The sequence goes on from JAMZAV010002592.1 coordinate 45,494, forward strand.
CCTGTGCTGATAAACCTGTCATTCTGAAACAATTTTATATTTTTCTATATTATAAATTCAAGGTCAATATATTGACATGAAATTGGTGTGTTCCTAGAAATTATAAAACAACACAACACATATAGGCCTAGTGACGACATGATTGGAAGCATATTATGGTTTCCCTTAAAATTGAGTTACTGTAAGTAATTTGGCAAAATTAAAAATTGATAAATTTTGTTTAGATTTCTTGATATTGTTGTTCGGAAATCACTCTGTAAATGGAAAAGTTATATTAATTATTCAGAAATATAAAACTGAAACAGAAGGAGTTACTCACGGACGTCCTGGAGGCCTGCCATCACAGCAGTGCAAACAACACCTTGGACATTGTTGACAGAGAGATAATAATATATAGATGAGACGACAAAGCTCTGGGCTGAGAATGATGAGTTAGATATGGTCGTCGCTTTATTCAACCAGCCGTGAGCAACACCACGTCAGTGGACTTGGAAGCAAGAGACAAACAAGATGTCCGTCGTCCAATAGCAAACACCCACGGACCAGGCACCACGTGATGTTATTAGGCCAATCCACACTCGCCGAGTCGACTCAGATGCAAAGTTCGTCACACGATGAAGGCCGTGGGTGGCGTGAGGAGAACAGGTCAGAGGTCAATGTGTCAGTGATAAGACTGACTGGGAGCCTCGAGTGTTGCAATGCAAGGTCAACGACACTGACTGAACTCCCAGATCAAGAGTGTTAATAGTTGTCTTAACTTTGTTGGTGGGAAAACACTTGGGATGTTTGACTAAATTGGATGAGCAAAGCGAAGACTTCAATTTCACTGACCCCCCAAAAAATTAGCTCGGGTGTTTTTTTTTTTCTTTTTTTCTGTCTGTTTGTTCGCTCTCTACCGGGAAAACGGCATATGCGATCTTGATGAAAATTAGAGAGGACATTCGAAATCTTTGAACTTATAGTCCTGCCACGTTTTTCGATACAATCGAAGAAATATTTCTCATGAATATCGTACTTTTACGATTTTGTTATTTTACGAGCGATATTTTCGTGACATTTGAGCCGATTCTGACCAAACGGGTGGGGCTACAACGTTCATATTTCACATGTATACTATAGTGGGGGAGCATAGGGTATGAAAACATGCTTCCGTGGCAGCTTAGGTGAAAGAGCTATCCAACCAAATACAAAAATTTGTAAAAAAAAAACGGCATACAAGCTCTCCTCAAAAGTCTTCGGCTGTGAATTCTGTGAGATAAAGAAGTTTAACCAAGCATTTCATTCTTTCTCCCTATAGTTTCGCTTTTAAATAAGTAAGATCATTTCGCCTGTTGACGAGCGCCAAGCCAACGATTTTTGTGGAAAAAAGTAAAATTTTTAAACTCGAAATCATAAAAAAAATTCTCGGCCATGAACCAAATTTAATGGCCAAGCCATTTTTTTATGATTTCGAGTTTAAAAATTTTACTTTTTTACCACAAAAATCGTTGGCTTGGCGCTCGTCAACAGGCGAAATGATCTTACTTATTTTAAAAGCGAAACTAGGGAGAAAGAATAAAAGCTTGGCTCAACTTCTATATCTCACAGCATTCACACCGAAGACTTTTGAAGGAGAGCTTGGCTGCCGTTTTTTTTTTTACAAATTTTTGTATTTGGTTGGATATTACATCTTTTTGTTGTTCGTTCGCTATCAAGGTGTGAATGATTAAATTTGTTGAGTTCAAAGTTGTTTTTTTACATTTTTGGGCCCACGGTCCCCCCCAAAGATACCCCTTAAATAAATAAATAAATTTTTATTTACAGACTACCCACTCAGTTATATAACTGATTTTCAGTGGGGGACTTTAAATCAAAGCGACCAAGCCAACCCGCAGGCCCCGACGCAATCGACGAGTGAGCGATAACCAACCAAAGATCGATATTTTAATAGGAAATATATCAATCAGTGGTATGGACAGTGCGAACACCCGCGGATCAACGCCAGAATCAACAAGGCCGATTCAGAACAACTCTGAAATTTATTATGTGCTTCGTTGCTAGGACGGCCTCCAAAGTCACCGTTTACAAACTCCTAAGACAAGAACTGATAGACTTAAGTCCAAATCTTTAGCGGGAATCGAACCCTGGCCCATCTGCATTGGAAGCAGATACGCTAACAACAAGACCAACGCACTAGCATAAGCACTAGATATTTATAATGGTTAAGAGCATGTTTAATTTCAAGCTTGTATACAAATTACTACGCCTGAGTAATTACGCGTTTTGATTTTGCTAGGACGGCTCCAAAGTCACCGTTTACAAACTCCTAAGACAAGAACTGATAGACTTAAGTCCAAATCAGAAGTTAAAAAACTTCTGACTTTTAGCGGGAATCGAACCCTGGCCCTTCTGCATTGGAAGCAGATACGCTAACAACAAGACCAACGCACTAGCATAAGCACTAGATATTTATAATGGTTAAGAGCATGTTTAATTTCAAGCTTGTATACAACCTACGCCTGAGTAATTACGCGTTTTGAGTTGCTAGGACGGCTCTAAAGTCACCGTTTACAAATTCCCAACCGAAGAACTGATGGACTTAAGTAGAAGTTAAAAAACTTCTGACTTTAGAGGGAATCGAACCCTGGACCTTCTGCATTGGAAGCAGAGACGCTAACAACAAGACCAACGCACTAGCATAAGCACTTGATATTTATAATGGTTAAGAGCATGTTTAATTTCAAGCTTGTACAAATTACTACGCCTGAGTAATTACGCGTTTTGATTTTGATTTTGATTTTGATTTTCCCCGGTCCCAATTGCCCGGTTTTTGTTATATGAGGTACATCTGAGTGTGGCCCAAGTTTCAAAGTTCTAAGATGAACCGTTTCTCGGTATAGCGTATTATTCATAAGATTACGGAATTACCTACTTTTGATAATTTTGGTTTTTTTCCGGTACCCGTTAACCAATTTTGCTTTCCATATTCAAAAGTGATAAAGAATGAGAGATATCAAAATGTATTCCACGTTTGAAACATCTCAGTTCTAGCGTTTTCTTTGAATGATTCATTTCTTAAAGTTCAGATATGTTTTTTGTAATTCTTGGGCCCATGGTCATCCCCAAATTTAGCCCCTTGTGTTTTGGACGCAATATATTTTTAATGGTTAATAGCATGTTAAATTTCCAGTTTGTACAATTTACCACGCCTTGGTAATTAACGGGTTTTGATTATCATCCAAATTTTGATTTTCTCCGGTCCCTGTTACCCGATTTTGGTTTTGAAAGCAAAAGGCACTGCGTCTGAAATACACCTAAGTGTGGTCCAAGTTTCATAGTTCTAAGATTTACCGTTTTCTCTGTAGGATAAAGAAATCTCCGCGGAGAACTCCTAGCCAGCCAGCCAGCCAGCCAACCACCCACCCACCCACCCACCCCACCAACCCACCAGCCAGCCTTAAGGAATTTGACGATGTTGAGAGCCTTTTTTAACACAGAACGAGTTGTCGGATCGGGTTGATTTTTTTTTTTGTATGTCATGGACCACATACCAGGTCATATACCGAGTTTCAAGATTGTAACTCTTTCGGGGCGGCGTGTGCAGATAGCTGAAAACCCCCCAACTCTTGTAGGTGTATATAGGGCCGGAGTTCGGTGTCGCCTAAGCATCGCATCGCTTGTCTGCCGGGCGACGACCGTTGCCCTAGATGTATGTGGTATCAATCGATTCGTATTGATCCATAGATAAACATTTTTGATGGTGAGAGTCTTGATTTTTTAGCTGAGACCGTCCATATCTAAAACAAGATGGCCGCCGCTTTCGAATTTTAAACTAGCGTATCTTCGTAAATATTTGACCGATTTCAATTTCAAAGGTACCATTCGAAAGGTAAATGATAGAAATTTAAATAAATGTTTACAAATTTTCACGAAAATCCAATTTGTTTGAGGTTATGTTACAAAAACACTTAACTGTTTACTTTACACTTTCTCGTTATGGAACGATATTTACTAGGTAAAAAAGGTTTTACATTTTCTCAAGTTGCATTTTTGGTGGATTATTTATTTGTGTTTATAATGAATCCATGCAGTCAATTTTCTGACAATTAGAGCCTGAGTTTATTAATTAAAGCGATGGCATGTGTAGATGAATATATGCTACTACTGTGTGATCTTTATGTTCATTACATTTTGTCGAGACACAAGTGGTGAAACAATTAGATATTTGGTATCAATCGATTCGTTATAAACCGAACTTAAAACATTTTGATTAAGTAAATTTCGATTTTTTACTGAGACCTTCACTGGGCAAAACAAAGATGGCGGCCGTCATTGAACATTTTAACTAAATATCTTTGAAAGTATTTCGCCGATTTCAATTGTAATGGTGCCGTTCAAAGGTAATAATAAGAGCTACAAACGATATACAACAATTTTCCAGAAAGTTTAAATTTTTTGAGGTTATGTTTGGTTTGAATTTTTAGTAATTTTAACGATTTTTTCAGAGCTCAACAGGTGAAACAACTTTGTATGGGGTATCAATCGATTCGTTATGAACCGTGATTTAACAATTTTGATGGAAAAAATTTCGATTTTTTACTGAGCCCTTCCCATGGCAAAAAACAAGATGGCCGCCGCCAATGAACCTTTTGACACGCATATCATTTAAAGTATATACCCGATTTTTAATTCACGTATACCGTTGAAAAGGTAATTAAATGACAAATAAACTATATACTTACCATTTTGTTGAAACTTTAATATTTAGTGAGATTATGTTACAAAAACTTAAATTATTTACCACACTCGTCATCGTTATGGATCTTATGGCGCATATATCTACATGACCAAAACGGTTTTTGGATATGTTTGGCTTGTTTATCTGTAGCATATTTCTTTATGTATTCAATGAGTCCTCACATTTTATGTTCCGACAAATACATCCCGAGATAATGTATTTGAAGCAACGACATGTGTAAATTAAATAATATATGCATCGAGTAATTGATCTTGATGTTTGAAACACATTTCGTCGAGGCACAATAATTGATTAAAGAATTATGTATCTGGTATCAATCGATTCGTTATGAAACGTACTTTAACAATTTTGATGAGGTACCCGTCGCAAAAAACAAGATGGCCACCGAAAAAAAACTTTGTAAGTTATATATTTTCTAAGGTAATTGACAGACCAATTTCAAAGGTACCGTTGGAAAGGTAACTAAAGTAGTAAAAAATTATAAACTTGCTATTTTCACGAAACTTAAATATTTACTGAGGTTATCTTGTTGTAGGAAACTATGTCGCTGTTATGTTGGTACCATAGACATAAATTAAAAAAGTTCCTCCACCGGAAATCGAACCCGGGACCAGCTGGAAACAGTATGACATTGACAGCCTAGATCCCGGGTGTTTCTAATTCTAATTATTCACATCATCATCCATCCCAGCCCAGATCCGATCAGTAGCGTACACATAATACACATAATTACACAGAATAGCTGATGCAGATCATGCTGAAGAAGAGTTTCGTATACTAGGAGATGGGCTCAAGCTGAATGGTTTTCCAAATAGAATCATTCAAAAGGCCCTCAGACGACAAACTAACTCGGAAAAAGATGTAGGTACAGTAAAAGAAGAACCACTTGCAACTGCATAATATTTGCCTTATGTAATAAGAGAAACGGACCGAATAGGAAAAATTCTTGCTAAACAAAACATAAAAACACCGACAGAAAGATAGGAGAGTTGTTAAGAACTAAGGACCACATCCGCCTAGAAGGTAGTGGCTTGTATGAAATTCCATGTGGGAATTGTGACAGGTGCTAAGAGGGTCAAACATGAAGGAACATGTTTCAACGTCAACAGGAACACAGGCTAGCTGTGTTAGTTAGTTTGTCGTCTGAGGGCCTTTTGAATGATTCTATTTGGAAAACCATTCTGCTTGAGCACATCTCCTAGAATACGAAACTCTTCTTCAGCATGATCTGCATCAGCTATTCTGTGTACTATTATGTGTATTATGTGTACGCTACTGATCGGATCTGGGCTGGGATGGATGATGATGTGAATAATTAGAATTAGAAACACCCGGGATCTAGGCTGTCAATGTCATACTGTTTCCAGCTGGTCCGGTGTCGATTTCCGGTGGAGGAACTTTTTTAATTTATGTCTATGGTACCAACATAACAGCGACATAGTTTCCTACACACAAGATAACCACAGTAGGCCTAAATATTTAAGTTTCGTGAAAATAGCAAGTTTATAATTTTTTACTACTTTAGTTACCTTTCCAACGGTACCTTTGAAATTGGTCTGTCAATTACCTTAGAAAATATATAACTTACAAAGTTTTTTTTCGGCGGCCATCTTGTTTTTTGCGACGGGTACTCATCAAAATTGTTAAAGTACGTTTCATAACGAATCAATTGATACCAGATACACAATACTTTTATCAATTATTGCGCCTCGACAAAATGTGTTTAAAAAACATCAAGATCAAATACTCGATGCATATATTATTCATTCACACATGCCGTCGCTTCAAACACATTATCTCGGGATATATTTGTCGAAACATAAAATGTAAGGGACTCATTGAATACATAAAGAGATATGCTACGGATAAACAAGCCAAACATATCCAAAAACCGTTTTGGTCATGTAGATATATGCGCCATAAGATCCATAACGATGACGAGTGTGGTAAATAATTTAAGTTTTTGTAACATAACCTCACTAAATATTAAAGTTTCAACAAAATGTTAAATAAATAGTTTATTGGTCATTTAATTACCTTTTCAACGGTATACGTGAATTAAAAATCGGGTATATACTTTAAATGATATGCGAGTCAAAAGGTTCATTGGCGGCGGCCATCTTGTTTTTTGCCATGGAAAGAGCTCAGTAAAAAATCGAAATTTTTCCCATCAAAATTGTTAAATCACGGTTCATAACGAATCGATTGATACCCCAAACAAAGTTGTTTCACCTATTGTGCTCTGAAAAAATCGTTAAAATTACTAAAAATTCAAACCAAACATAACCTCAAAAAAATTAAACTTTCTGGAAAATTGTTGGTATATCGTTTGTAGCTTTTTTTATTACCTTTTGAACGGCACCATTACAATTGAAATCGGCGAAATACTTTCAAAGATATTTTAGTTAAATGTTCAATGACGGCCGCCATCTTGTTTTTGCCCAGGGAAGGTCTCAGTAAAAAAATCGAAATTTACTTAATCAAAATTGTTTAAGTTCGGTTCATAACGAATCGATTGATACCAAATATCTAATTGTTTCACCAATTGTGTCTCGACAAAATGTAATGAAACATAAAGATCACACAGTAGTAGCATATATTCATCTACACATGCCATCGCTTCAATTAAATAAACTCAGGCTATAATTGTCAGAAAATTAAATGCATGGATTCATTAAAAACACAACTAAATAATCCACCAAAAATGCAACTTGAGAAAATGTAAAACCTTTTTACCTAGTAAATATCGTTCCATAACGAGAAAGTGTAAAGTAAACAGTTCAGGTTTTTGTAACATAACCTCAAACAAATTGGATTTTCGTGAAAATTTGTAAACATTTATTTAAATTTCTATCATTTACCTTTCGAATGGTACCTTTGAAATTAAAATCGGTCAAATATTTACAAAGATACGCTAGTTTAAAATTCGAAAGCGGCGGCCATCTTGTTTTAGATATGGCCGGTCTCAGCCAAAAAATCAAGACTCTCACCATCAAAAATGTTTATCTATGGATCAATACGAATCGATTGATACCACATACATAGCTCTTTCACCGTTTCGGCCACGGAATTACCTATGCTCCCCTACTACTAAGGTAATGGTGATATATTGCTTTTAAAACGAAAAATACTGTTTTAATATAGGTTTTTTGAGGTATATAATAACAATTAACAAGTTAACAATAGAAACTTAGCCAGCGGTTTAGCCGAGCTCGTTTAACCGGTTCCCACTCGAACACCGAAGTTAAGCAGAATCGGGCGTGGTCATGGGTAAAGTGGGTGACCGCTCTACCCTGAAACTCACGTATACCGCTGGTTAGAGCAGATGAAGGGTTCGAAAGCTAGTGTAACGGCTTCGTTCTCCTTGACATCTGCTCGGCAGTCCGGGTTAGTGGAGGAACCTATATGACTGTCAAAGTTACACCGTCCTGTCGGATGGGACGTTAAGCCGTTGGTCCCCTTGGTACTTTTCGAAAGGAGTAGGCTACGTGCCGGTACCGGGTTTCCCCTCTTCCCTTCTGTTCATACTTCATCCTCATCTATCACCACTCATCGTCTCGATTAGCCAAAGTGCATAAATATGAGACGTTAAGCAATATTTAATCAATCAATTCAATCAATCAATAGAAACTTTACATCAATCACTTACAATGCGTTCAAAAGCACTTGCAAATGTAAAGAGATACCACGCAAACTAAAAACTTACAAAAATGCTCATCCATCAACGCGACTTAAAATAGCGTTCGCGTAGCGGCCTAGTAATAATTAACAAGATCAAGAAACTTAAAAATCCAATCGGATAAGGATTCTATCCCAGGTCTCCTACATTCCCGGTTGGCGCCTTAGACAAAAATGGGATGAGAACCCTCCACCCCTTTCCTCCCCTACCTGTGGCTTGTTCTGACCAGCATGGACCCCTCCTTCCCACATCCCCTAGGCTAGAGTGAAGCAACGGTTGACGCACCCGTTATACAAAGTGAAGATAGAACTTTGCCTATCTTCGCTCGGCCAGGAAGCATCCGACGTATAACAAACTGTGCATATTTGCTGAGGTCATAGTGAAGATATTACTTTCAACAATAACGATTACATACTCTATAATGTAACCACCTCACATACCGGGCACAGCCATTCCTTCTTATTATGGTTTAATGTACCAAGAATATATTATCAAACTAGTTTATTTTACACTCGTCAGACTTGGTTGGCAACAACACCGCCTGGCTTTGAACAACACGCGGTGACCTCACAGTGTTATCACTCTCGTGTCAGAGTTCACGGGCGACACTGATAACAGGCCTAGAAACACAGGCCATATAGCATTGAAATCAAGTTTCACAATAATAGATTTAGATTTTCATTAAATAATTGTTTTTTGTTTTGCAATTTGATCTCTCACAATGATGTGAAGGACTTCTGTGATATGATAACGGCGACAAACTTTTTAAATATGAGAACCCTCCTTTCCTCCCCATATCCCCTGGGCTAGAGTGGCGCATTACGATCTGACGGTTGATGCGTCCTTAACACAAATAAACTTAACTCTCTTTTAAAGTTATGTATTTAACAATATATGATTACCACAAACACATTCATTTTTTATTCGAATTAATAATTTCCTTTTGCTATAAAAATCATTTCTAATATATTTTTTCTTTTAAACAACGAAAACAATATAAACATTAAACCATGATGTACACCAGCACAACACTCGTCGTAATAGAGACATTCATTCTACTTAGTACGAAATAACTCTATTAATTTTAAACTTTTTAATAAATTACTAGACCTGATCAGATAGATAATAATAACCATCTAATAACATTTCGAAGTAAACTTAATACATTATTGACCCTTAATGCCACTACACCATGGAGGAGTTCCTTCTAGATAAAGAACTTGAATTTGACGATAGTTTGCGGCTATTTAAAGTACTATCGAAGTTCAAAATGTTTCATTGTCAAAACATAACTTCAAGGAGGCCTTATTCAAAGATGTGTAAATATTGTTTTGTTATGTAGGCCATAACTGTATATCCGACTAATGATCAATGAATATTATCTTATTTCCCTCTGTTATTGTTATTATTATTGGATGAGCGAAGCGAAGACTTCAATTCCACTGACCCTCAAAAAATTTAGCTCGGGTGATTTTTTTTGTTTGATTGTTTTTCTGTTTGTAAGTTCTCTACCAGGCAAACGGCATATCCGATCTTGATGAAAATTGGAGGGGACCTTCAAAATCACTAAACTTAGAGGTGTTTTGCTTTTGGGTACAATCGAAGAAATATTTCTCGTGAATATCGTACTTTTACGATTTATTTTTATTTTTAGTGCGATATTTTTGTGCCATTTGGACCGATTTTGACCAAACGGGTGGGGCTACAACGTTCAAATTATACAAGGGCATTAAGGTTATGGTGATGTAGTACCTTTTGAAAGAAAAAGTTGAATTAGTTAGCCAGAATCCATAGAAATAAAGCTTTTAATATAAGTTTTTACAGTAAATAATACCAATTGACAAGTAACAATAGAAACTTGACAACAATCACCTACAATGCGTAGGCAGCAAAGCAAAGCACTTGCACAAGTAAAGATATCTCACGCAAACTAAAAACTTAAAAAAAGCTCATCCATCAAAGCGACTAAAAAAAGCGTTTGCGAAGCTTCCTAGATATAATTATAATTATTATGATATTTTAATGATTGTGAAATCAGGTAACACAATCTTCACTGACTGTCATTTACTTGTATAACCAGTATAAATACTACTTTTATTTGTTTAACGTCCCTGAATAAAAATCGAAAATTGAAAACCTCTTTGTCACTACCCTAGCGCTGAGTCACTACCCTAGCGAGCGGGCCGAGTTGGATGGTTACCTTGGCGAGAGGGGCGGGAGAGGGGGAAGTGGATGCTCTCTTGTGTGTACTCCGGCTGACACTGAGTCACTACCCTAGCGAGCGGGCCGAGTTGGATGGTTACCCTTGGCCCGAGGGGCGGGAGAGGGAAGTGGGAAGTGGAGTCAGACGAAATATATTTAGAATTATCTAAAAGTTATCCAGCAAGAGTCATCAATGTGTCAGCTTCGATAAAAAATTGAAGCCTTAAGGTGTCACAGGCGTTAAGCATAATCTTGGAGATGAAACGGACATGGGTGAGGGGATTGCGGGAGAGACGTGTTGGAGGAGGGCTTTAGAAGTTCCGCTCAAAATATTTTTAATTTGTCCCTCCAATAGCGAGCCGTATATTTACGACGAGGCAGTGGGATCTGTTTGTACTGCAGAAAGGTTTGAGAGAACGCGAGATGCGCTCACACATTGCCCAAGGTCGCACTGAGATCAAATATCACCATTCACGAGCTGGCGTAAAATGACGTGTCGTCCGTCAAGTATAAAGAAGTGTTTTACATTCACATTATGTTTTGTATTGAGTGTTACGTACCCATCACATAATGAGAGGAAAACCAAAATAATTCAATTAATGTTTAGTTTTTGTCTCTATGCAATGATCATTAATCTATGGAATGAGGGATTGCAAATAAAGAACATTACCAAACATTTGAAATAGTATAATGTTATTATTATTCGGAATAGACCATCAACATAAAAATATTGTCAGTAAAATGTGACGCGACTTGGGTTCAAGTCCAGAACAATCTGGTCACAGGATACACACCACTCAACTGCTATAACCTAGACCCGGGTAAGATCCCCGGTCAGGACACAAGTTTTATAGCCTATTATTGCTATCACTGCATTATTATAATATGCTAGCATACGATACTACAATAATAATCAGTACTACGGTAATAATAATCAGGACAGGTTGTGACGGGATTCAGAACCCGAGACCTCCCGAATCAGTCAAGCCATTGAGCCAACACTTATGTTAGTATATTACATACATTGGCGTAACTTGCCCTTATTTTTTCGCGGAGCGAACATTGTTGTATCCTCCAAAGATCAATGGTCAGCACAACTAGTGAAAGGGGTATGTAGGTACACTGGTACAGTGATAGTCAGTGGTATCATCCAAAAATAATTTATGGGTATACGCTCTTTGCTGGGTAACGAGCACGTTTGGGAACAATGGGGGTCTGAGGGGGGGGGTTGGCCCCCCAGTTGATACGGGTGCGAAGCGCACAGCCCCGGCAAAAATTTCGATTCTAAGTGTGATAGAAGTATTTTGACAATTTTGTTTTACAAAAACCTTAAAAAATATATGAAAAAATTGCAAAATAAGAAAAATGTATCAACATTTATATAATATCTAAGAAAATAATTAATTTCAAATAAAAGTTGCGCTCCCCCTCGCCCCCCTCTGACCAAATTCGCCCTCCGTAGTTACGCCACTGATTATAATATGTAAGTAGTGTATAAAGACAACAGTTTAGGTACTTCACAGTCACGCAGCACAAAGCACATCTTATACTGCTTTCATTACCGGTGTTATAACCTTATAATTTATTATGTGCATCGTTGCTAGGACGACTCCAAGCCCAAAGTCACCGTTTACACATTCCTAAGAACTGATGGACTCGAATCCACATCAGAAGTCTAAATTAATCTGCCTACAGCGGAAATCGAACCCAGGACCTTCTGCATTGGAAGCAGAGCCTCTAAACCCACGACCAAGGAGTTCATACTATAACGTATATTAGAAACCAATACAGAAAAACTTGTAATGAATACAATAATTGTATTCATTACAAGTTTTTTTTGTTCAATTATTGAAAACAGTGTTTTCAACCACTAATTGGGTTTTAATATGATAAGCTAGCCGCTATAGGCTAAAGTCGCGTTGATGGATGCTCACCGCTCTCTTTTAGTTTATCGAGAACGATTCTCTAATGTTTATCTTGAATTTTGAGACTCTGAAATGCAGGGTTTGTGATAGAGATAATGTCTCACTCTTACCCAACCAACCCAATGTGACAGATAGCGGGTGGACCCTATGTGTGAGTGAGTGTGTCACACGCGTTTTCTCGCTTACGTCCAGTGTGTGCTGTTCACTTTCGCCGACAAAGACCAGGCATTGCATGCGATTGTGTGTGGGGGGGGGGGGCGATGTGTTAGTGAAAAGTGAATCAAGGTCAAAGCAAAACATTTTAGTTTCAGAAGTGTTAGTATTATTTTGTGTTGAAGTTCAACCCGTTCGGCCAAAATCGCTGGCCAATTGAAATTGTCGGATTGTCGATATGCTTACTATCATCCCTTTTTACCAATATTTTCTCCCAGAAATTATTTTGGTACTCAAACAAATGAATGTGTGGCCATGTAAAACAGACCACCCCACTCAAGACACCAAAATTTGAGCCCAAGCATTCATTAAAAATCAAATTAGATATCAAATAAATGTATACTTTTTTTTACTGATACACACATGTAACAAATCAATCCTAAGTGATCATTTTACCTCCCCTTCCCCAAATCAGCTAGAGATTCAGTGGCCCTTGCACTAAAAAGGTATAATACGGTTTATAATATCGAACTATTGTGTATTATCACCTGAATAAATAATGGGACTGCTCAGTTTTAAGTTGCAACAGATTGTTTTATTTATTTAGAGAAAGGGCGCGTCAACCGTTAGGGCATGACTCATAACACATGATTTTGAAACTTTGTTTTGTTTTTGTCGTAGGTAGTAGTAGTGTTTTTCAGTGGCGTATCCAAGGGGGCGAGGGGGGGTTTATGTGTTATGGGGTTGAAGCCCCCACCATGCCCCCCCAAAAAAAAACAAAAACGAGTGTGATCGATTGAAGAAAAATATAAGGAGGGAGCAAGCTCACTATGATATTTACATAGGTAATTACAATTACTTACAAAGTCAGACTTCGCACAATAAGAAATTTTATGATTCGCATAGCACTTTAGGTATGTATTGACTCTACAACGTGTTTAGAGGCGTTGAAAATGTCAAATACGAGAAAAAATTCGAAAAGGCCTCCGGCGACTGGGGCTTCGCACCAGACCCAGTCCCTGTTTGGCATATTGACCTTCACCCCCCCCCCCCCCCATTGGACATTCCTGAATACACCACTAGTGTTCTTTATTCATTAGCACTAGTTGCTATTTTCATAGTCAATACAAAATATGGTAGGCCTACATCAAGATACTATGGATGAAATGCAAGCTGACAAAATATTAATCTAACAAGCTACAATAATTAATGTTCCAATACCCAACACGCACACAAGTCACGACATTTTAAATACTTGTGAAATTTGCGTATTTAATTTTAAAAGGTGTAATATTTTTTTAGTATACGAAAGCAAATGTTTATTTTCCAAAATTTTCCTTAGTAGGTATCATGTTTTTATAAAGTTTAAATAAGTTAATTTTATTGTTAATAGGTTTTTCCTAATTTTATGCAGATATGACAATTGTGGACTAAGTAAGTTCCAGCTGAACTGCGGGAAGACAGCATTACGCAGATATAATATTATTATTATTATTATATAAACACATGTGTAACCGATTTGTTTCCATATTTGCACATTGTCTGTCTGTTTGTTCCAGATCGGTATTTATCTCTTTATTGTACTACTTTCTTTACTGCACACTAATGATTCTCGTTTTATAGTCAGAAGATTTCATCGTAGTAACTAGTAACCGTTTAAAAACTTTGCTTCGGAAATTATATGAACCTTTTCCGCCATCAGGTAACTCAGGTCATTCAACACCCAAAAATATAATTATCAAAAACATGTCAAAGCAAAGATAATAGCTAAGATAGAGCAAGTTTGAAAGACAAAATTATCATTTGAAGTTGATAAAGTAATCTTAATAAATTTTCTAATGACGATGACGTGGCAAATCTACAGAATGTGTCGTCGATCCGCTATTTATGTCATCCGTATGTTGGTTAGGTACTTGCATGGCACAATAAACAATATTCACAAATAACAATGATGCGTGATTGGATAACACGTAAAAAAAAAGTAAAGACTTGTCACGCATACGTTGTCGGAGCCCAGCTTTACACACGATGCATGGCCTTGAGAATAATATCTTACTATTGCAAGAGAAATGCTTGCTGCTGGAGGGGGGTGGGGACAGCTGTGGACTAATTTATTGCGTTACCACGTCGTTCTTGAAAGGCACAAACAATGCCTAGATTGATATCTTTCATGTGTAATGAGGATATGCCCATGCGAATACAGTTTGTACAATGATCGGCTTTAGATTTTTCTCACGTGAATATACCTTTAACGTTCTGATTTTTTTGGGTGTAGTGCTCACAATGTTCACCATTTGTATTTGATTATATCGACACTTAACTATCACACCCCAATAATAAAATATAACTACCAAATAGACCGAATTCATGACGCCGTCTCCAATGCTCATTTGGTAAGAGCATCCGCCCCGACCGCCCGGACAGGGGGAGACCGGCCGGGGTTCTATTCCCAGTGGAGACAATTTTAATGCAATATATTTAAGATATTTCGTATTGACAGTCGTGTAAATTAAACACAGAACGACTCCAAACTGGAACACTATTTTACTTTCCATTTTTAAATGGCCTTGCGCAATTGAGTCCGAGTACTTTGTGACGTGGATACTCCAGCTCGCGCAAATAGAAAACTCGCGGATAGAACCGAATGATCCGGGTTCGACTCCAAAACGAGTAATTTTTAAATTTAATTCTTTGTCTGTTATAATTTGACACGTATCATATACTAGGCTAACAAAGATGGCGTTCCGTTACATGCTATAAAGTAAATATGTTATCACATCATGAACTGATGACCGTTGCAGATCATACTATAATTTAGCATTTTCCATCGAATTTATATCGTATGCACGATTATGATTATGCTGTGTACGTTTCTTATTGGGCTCAGCGTGAAAAATAAAATGGTTGATTCAAGCTTAACAGCTTAAACAAATAACATAATGTCTTACTGTTGCCGTGTTCATAGCAAACAGTAAACATGTATTATGCATTGAGTGGTGTTCTGCATTAGCTGAACAGTTTTACTCTGTGGCCAATGAAATTGTTATTTCGAACATAAATAACCATCCTGTCACTCAAAAAGTCGTATCGCCAGAGTGCGCCACTTGCTGGGGCTGAAAAGGCCTAAAATAGCGGCAAAACATGCATTCGTAGTTCAGTAGTTTAGCGGTAACTACTCACACGATTTTGGTAATTTTTTTTTTATTTTGAAGATAAATGTTGAAATTAGGACTTGTGTGATGTACATTTTCCATAAAAAGTTTTCTAATTTTTTTATAAAGCTCTAAAGTGAAGGTAAATTTTCAAAATATTGCCCAAGTTCGCAATTTTTTATAAGCCCATTTTATATACAATTTCGAAAATCGACATCACACAAGTTCTAGTAAATTTTATCGTGAAAAGAGTAAAAAAAAAATTATGCCGATATGACAATTGTGGGCCGAGTTCCAACTGAAATGCGGGGACACTGCATCGCGCCGATATTATAGCTACTCCTGTGCAGCCTTAAAAAAGTACATTTAAAAACATTGATTGTACGCTCGAAGCCGCGTATGCTGTATTGTACACTTTTCCCGCCAAAATATAAACATAGCTAAATTTGAATTTGAAACATTATATACCACGCCAACCAGTTACATATGATTTAAAAGTCCACAAATACAACCCTTTTACATTAGACATTAGTTAGAATATCATAGAACCTATTCAAAATAAAATGGAACCATACAAAATAAATCACAAAATATGCGCTGTAGCCTACTCGTTCTTTACATAGAAAATCAGCATCACATGACTATTCGCCATCGCAGACAAGCGATACGCCCCTAGCGGCCGCCCGTGTCCCTAGAGCCCTTGGGTTTAGCTGCTACGGCCGGTCAGCGGTTAGCGCGTGTTTCAATGGAGATTCAATGGAGACGAAAAAGTATAAACGTCAAATAAAACGTCGTGAAATAAGCCGCAATGTACTTGTTAAACTGAACCTGGCAGAACCTTATTCGTCTAAACATTTCTTAATCAGGAACACACAACATAAATCATTATTTTGTGTGGCTCGTTGGTCTTGTGGTTAGCGTATCTGCTTCCAATGCAGAAGGTCCAGGGTTCGAATCCCGCAAAAGTCAGAAGTTTTTTAACTTCTGATTTGGACTTCAGTCCATCAGTTCTTGTCTTAGGAGTTTGTAAACGGTGACTTTGGAGCCGTCCTAGCAACGAAGCACATAATAAATTTCAGAGTTGTTCTAAATCGGCCTTGTTGATTCTGGCGTTGATTCGCGGGTGTTCGCACTGTCCATACCACTGATTGCTATATTTCCTATTAACTAGGAAAACGCTAAAGTCCCGTCGCGTCGATGGATGAGCTTTTTTGTAAGTTTTTAGTTTGCGTGGGATCTCTTTACTTATCAAGTGCTTTTTGAACGCATTGTAGGTGATTGTTGTCAAGTTTCTATTGTTACTTGTTAACTGTTATTAAATTCCTCAAAAAACTTAATTTAAAACTTTTATTTATATGGCTTCTGGACAATTTTTTTTTACTTTTTCTTTCAAAACGCAAAACATCACCATTAGCGTAATGTCAATGTGAAATATAAACATTCTATCCCCTCCCGTTTGGTCAGAATCGGCCCAAATGTGACGAAAATATCGTATTAAAAAAAAAAACTCATATTAAAACCATTATTCCTATGGATTCTAGCAAACTTTTTTAACTTTTTCTTTCACAGGGTACTATATCACCACAACCTTAATGTCCATGTAAAATATGAACGTCGTAGCCCCGCCCGTTTGGTCAGAATCGGCCCAAGTGCGACGAAAATATAGCACTAAAAATCGGAAAAAAATCGTAAAAGTACGATATTCATGGGAAATATTTCTTCGATTGTACCCAAAAACGGAGCAAGTCTAAGTTCAGAGATTTCGAAGGTCCCCTATAATTTTCATCAAGATCGCATATGCCGTTTGCCCGGTAGAGAGCGAACAAACAGACAGAAAAACTTACAAAAAACAAAACACCCGAGCTATTTTTCTTGGGGTAACGTAAGTGAAAAACAAACAAAAAAACAGAAAGTCAAATTGAAGTCTTCACTTCGCTCGCTACGCTCATCCAACAAAAATATCGATCTTTGGTTGGTTATCGCTCACTCGTCGATTGCGTCGGGGCCTACAGGGTTGGCTTGGTCGCTTTGATTTAAAGTCCCCCACTGAAAATCAGTTATACTAGGAAAACGCTAAAGTCCCGCCGCGTTGATGGATGAGCTTTTTAAAGGTTTTAGTTTGCGTGGGATATCTTTACTTTTGCAAGTGCTTTGTTTTGCTGCCTACGCATTGTAGGTGAATGTTGTCAAGTTTCTTTTGTTTCTTGTCAATTGGTATTATTTACCGTAAAAAACTTGTATTAAAAACTTTATTTCTATGGATTCTGGCTAAATTTTTCCACTTTTTCTTTCAAAAGGTACTACATAACCATAACCTTAATGTCCATGTATAATATTATACGTTGTAACCCCACCTGTTTGCTCAGAATTGGCCCAAATGACACGAAAATATCGCACAAAAGTCAAAAAAACGTATATTAAAAGCTTAATTCCTCTCGATTCTGGCTAACTTTTTCAACTTTTTCTTTCAGAAAGCAATACATCACCATTACCTTAATGTCCATGTGAAATATGAACGTTGTAGCCTTACCCGTTTGGTCAGAATTGGCCCAAATGGCACGAAAATATCGCACTAAAAATCGAAAAAAATCGTAAAAGTACGATATTCATGAGAAATATTTCTTTGATTGTACCCAAAAACGTGGCAAGTCTAAGTTCAGAGAAAACGAAGGTCGTGTCAAACCTTCATCAAGATCGCATATGCCGTTTGCCCGCTAGAGAGCGAACAAACAGACGGAAAAAAAAACAAAAAACCGGAGCTAAATTTTTTGGGGGGTCGGTGAAATTGAAGTCTTCGCTTAAATGCATGAGTGCTGCTGTACATATTGCTAATTATTCTGCACCCGGCGGCCATTGAGTGGAAATTCAAACACAAATCAAATGACACGCCAATCAAGTATAATTTGTAATTATGATTGCATCATGTTGTTTACTTATAACGCTTATAACTTACTTATAACTAGAATTATAACATAAAACACTAGGCCTACATCCTGAACGTCCATGAACTAGAAGTCTATTTTGACTGACAGCTGCCTGTTCCCACAAAATGGCCGCCGTTCCCTGTTCAATTAGCAATAAGTGTCCGTGTACTGCAGCTAGGAAGTGCTAGAGCCTTGGTTTTATCAGACAATACATTCTTCTCCTTCTCTTCCAGAGAGTGTTCTGCAGCCTGTTCAACCAGGAGAAGCACCCCCCGCTAGAGACGCTCTTCACGGCCGTCCACTGCATCGAACAGATGGCTCACTACGAGGACATCAGGTCCAAGATGCTGAGTGAAGCCATGATTGACGCCCTGCTGGTCCTGCTCACGAGCAAGGCGAGGAACTACTTCCGGTTGATGATCACCGCCCTCCAATGTCTCAGCACGCTCATGAACGAGAAGGTCACGCGGCACTGGTTCATCTCGGGGAAAGGGGTGGAGATTATTGTGGGCGTATTGAAGGAGTTGTCGATACCATTAAAACTCGAAGCGGTGGCGGTCGTCCGACAACTCGCGAATGACGAGATGCTCGCCTCAGCTTTCATTCAAGCGGGTGCGTTAGAAATTCTGCTAGCGGAGAGGCCGCTCCGCAAGATGTATCCGATCTGGGAGGCGACGATAGAAGCGTTGTTCAAGAGTAATCTCTCCGCGAAGTTTGCCTGCATCGGTCGTCTAGACTTTGAAGACATCACAAAAGAAAATTTCTACTTGACGGAAAAGGTCGAGAAGAAATTTACAGTCCTGCAGGTTTTACTCGACGAAATGGTCACACCAACACGGCCGATTTTCCTTGCGAATTTCAAACAGCCGACGCAGCCGCCTCCGCCACGACCCCGACGAAGACGTTCGATACGTCCACCGAGGAAACCGGCAAAGGTATCCGAACTGGCGAAAAAGTTGAAGAAGAACGGTTCGAAACCCGGCAGCGCAAAGGGTTCAAAAACAAGACTTAAAAGTGCAACGAGTATTACCAAGTCCATCACTTCGAAGACGAGCGTTGCGAATTCTAGTCTGAGAAAGACGAAGAGACCGAAGAGCGCAAGTCCAAGCATGAGGAGTATCGAGAGCGTGGACGGACGGAAGAATCGACGCTCTAAACGTATGCTCAAGAGATTAGCTTCGAAACTAGCCAAAACCGGACAAACCTCTCTCCTTGACGAAAGAGTTGGACCGAACACCGAACAACTCAAAGCGGTTATAGCCGCGAAATACGGTGTCGCCCCCCCGGATTACAACCTATATTATTACCTTAAGGACTTAAAGGAGAAGATCGTCGAGCCGGTGCACAAGTACTGGTACGAGGCGAAGGTGATCGACGTCCCCGACCTAGTTGTGCGCGCTAAGGTCCTCGCCGTGTTCGTGGACAGCTGCATGAAGGGCGCGGCTGTGGGGGAGACCGAGGAGGGGCTACGTCACAAGCACGAGCTACACCTGCAGGAGCTTCGGAGACAGTCGGGGACCAACGTGATTCCACTCGGGCATGTTCGGGTCGGGCTGCACCTGGAGAGGGCCATGCTGTTCAAGGTGCTGGCCGACCGCATCGGGCTACCGTGCGCGTTGCAGAGGGGCGAGTATGGCAGGTAATAGTCTTTTCGATTCTGGTTTATTGGTTTTTTGGATTTAAGGTCGCGTCAACCGCTAGGCCATAATACGCCACTCTAGCCTAGGGGATATGGGGAGGATTGGTTTATTTGGATTAAGGACGCGTCAACCGTTAGGTCATAATGCACCACTTTAGCCTAAGATATGGGAAGGAGAAACCATGATGGTCAAAACCAGCCATGGATAGGGTGTTTTTTATTCTGGAGCTGTAAGCGGGTGAATTGGGTCAACTTGTTAGGCCCGTGTTTACTATTTCAATAACCAGATTTAAAGGTCTGTATTTCAATGTCCAATTAAAGTTATAACGGCTTGGTTGTGTGTGTAGCAGCACACTCACCAAACCATTATAACGTTACACTAATTTAAACACTGCTATGTTTGTCTTGGTTCCCCGCCGTTCCCCGAGTTGTAAGTGGG
This sequence comes from Sweltsa coloradensis, assembly GCA_024449915.1. Classification (NCBI taxonomy): domain Eukaryota; kingdom Metazoa; phylum Arthropoda; class Insecta; order Plecoptera; family Chloroperlidae; genus Sweltsa; species Sweltsa coloradensis. Next base: position 66,345 of record JAMZAV010002592.1, read on the forward strand.
CATTGACGTTCATTTTGGTTTGAATTCTCGCGCGTGTTTTTCTGCGGTTGGTGACACTGTCTCTACCCTGGTGACTTTCTATCTGTGTGGTTGGCTTACCTTGCCGCCAGAGGAAGACAGCTGACAGCGACTGGATAAGTAGCTGAGCGAATCGCCTCGGTCGGCACTTTTGTCTGCATTCCTGTCATGGTTTGGCGATTTCTGCGAGACGACTACGTTTTACTACTGATGTAGTTGTAATATCTTCCCATACTGTTGGTGAGTTATCGTTTGTTTCTCTGATTTTTTTTTGCTTGGTGAAACTTGGTCTAGTGCCTTGGCTAGCCTAGTGGTTTTTTTTAGATCCAATCTTAGCACGTTGTTGTTTTTGCATATTTAACAGGGATTAGGCATGGGACTGGGACCTTCAGGCCTCAATCAATAGGCACGGGACAGCACCAACGTGAAACGACGTGAAGGCTATGCAGGACTTTTCCTTGGTCGCCTCTTGAACCCTAGGCCCTAATGTGTGGAAGGGGGCGTTGTCATTCCGCCATCTTGTGGACCAAAAGGATCCCAGCGGGGCCCTAGGCGTCAACTTTTGCTTGGAGCTGAAGATTAGGCCTAGGCCTACTCAGGTTTTCAATACATAATCTACTTCTTCCCGTGTTATGCTGTGATTTGTTCTTCAGACATTGACCATTTAGGCTCCTGATTAGAATATTGAAATTACCCAACCTCTAGAGGCATGGTCAACCTCAACACCTTCATTAAGGTTGGATGAACACGTTTGTTCCGATAAATGTCAGGCTAGCTAATTTGACAGCAGTCTTTTTGTAATTAAATGTTGGTGGCTATAAGTGCCATGTGTACATGCCCCTAGCCATCCTTGTCAAGGACAAGGCCTAGTTATTTTCAGGCTATAGGCCTAGTGTTTTCAAAGTGTCATCTAGCCCATATGGCAGATATTTATTATAGTAAGGTGTTCATTGCCAGGAATGTAAGGTGATAGATATTTGTTCTAATGTGAAACACTGGTATGTAGCAAGGAGGTTATCAAGTAACGTTAGATATTAATTCAGTTTAATACGAGGGTCTACCTCAACGCTATTTTGTGTAAATCTCACTGATGCTATATTTCTCTCCGTGGCGGCAACTAACTTGTGTGTTCAAGGTGAACCTATTGTGCCGATGTGGCATATAAGAACATTTTTGTAGGTGTTCTATTCTAAAGTAATGTTAGGTATTAATTCAGTTTAATACGAGGGTCTACCTCAACCTTTCTTTTGGAATGAGCCTACTATGTTAATATTTGTGCTGATGTGTGAACTATTTTATCTTGCTCATGAACACCGGTATCATTGTAATCAGGCTATTGCTGATTCACTAACTGCCAAGTTGTGATTTGGTAACCTTCAACCTTTGTAACTTATAAGCATAACCTGTAACTTGTGACCTGACTTTAAGTATAGTCTAAGCTTTTCTTTGTCTGATATTTTATAGATTTCCCTTGTGCTCTTGTATGTAATCCCATGTGGCCAACCACGCTACTCGGCCTGCTGTATTTTTCTATCCTACTTGGGAATTGTTACATTATACTTTTGTTTCTTTTATATCCTTGTTCTATCTTTAAAATAAACCAAGGTCATATTTTTCTCTATACTTTCTTTTTCATTCGAGGTTTGTCCGACTCCTTCGTTCTTCCTGTTGGCTTGCTTGTGTTATACATTTTCAGCGAAGAACGTGGCGCCCAATTTTTCCGTCTGGTCACACTGTTATTTAGTTATTAAGTTGTGCGAACCACTACGAGACTCGAAGCCGCCCACGCCCCTTCTCCAACTGAGCTGAGTGGCACGTCACATTTCTTGGCGTCCCGAACGTGGGACCTTGCTTCGAGAATCTTTTTGTGCGGTTTTGAGTTTGTCAATTGATCTCTTGGCAGTTTTGAATCTTTCGATATTTGTATTTGTGTTATTATTTTTTTTTTGTGATAGTACTTGTTAATCTTTAGACGTTAGATCTAGCATCATGGCTACCTATGCTCTGGAATTAGCAGACCTTGCGAGGAGGATTACTACGCTTGCTACGGTGATTGCGGACTATGAAGGCAACGGCGATCATCATCTGAGAATTGAATTTTTATTCTCTTCTATCGAACGTAACTTGCTTTGGTCCCTGCGGAAGAAACTTATCGCGAGCGGTTAGAAGCCATTTCTGCTGACATGCTTGTGTTAAGGCAACGTTTTGAGGTGATAGAATCGGCAGTTGGTCTCCCCCCTCCGTAGTCGAAGGCAATAGGGAAGTGCGAGAACAAGGGCAAGCGAAGCATGTTCCAGTCGCAAAGTGGGGAATTTCATTTCCGTGGTAACGAAGCGGACATGAGCTTGGGGGCTTTTCTCGAACGCATCGAAGAGTATGTATCGCTAGGAATGTGTCGAAAGCAAACCTTTGGGCAGAGGCTGTCGAGCTTTTTGAAGGAACCGCATTGATATGGTTTAGATCAGTTCGCAGGCGGATCCATACATGGGATGAATTGGTAATTCAGTTACGAGCGCAATTCAACCTGATGACTATGATGAGAACCTACTTTCAGAAATGAGGGATAGAACACAGGGGGAGTGTGAACCCATCGGCACGGTGGTGGGCGCAGTGAATAATCTCTTTGGACGATTGTCGTATGATGTTCCTGAAGACGAACAACTTGACGTCATTAAACGGAATTTACACCCCTATGTGCTAGACAAACTCTGTTTTCAGCGTATTACCAGTTTGGAAGAGCTGATTAGCCTTGGGCGCAAGGTCGAAGAAACTTTGGCTTTGGCAAAAAAGTTTAAGCCACCACCCTTAGCGAAAAACTCTCTCGAACCTGATCTTGCCTTTCAGACTAATGCTAAGTATAGAGCACGATTAGAAATTGTTGGTGCAACCCAGGAGGCATCATCATCTCAGTCGGTTTGTTGGAACTGTGGTGAACCAGGTCATCGATTTGCTACTTGCCAGAAGCCTAGAGGTAATAAAGTGTTTTGCTACCGCTGTGGTTGCGTAGGGACTACAGCAGGGAGATGTTCTAACCCTAACTGTAAGCCGAAAAACTCCAAAGGGCCACGCTCATAAGTAGCGAAGCGTGTTTAAGCCCGTCATCGTATGCTACCCCGAGACTACCATATCGCCACCGTACCGAGTATCTTCCTCGCCAGATAGTGTCCCGCAGCCCCATTGACGGTAGAATGTTTTTGACGGTACACATTATGGACCGCCCTATGAAAGGTTTGTTGGATTCTGGTGCTTCTCGAACCGTGCTTGGAGAACGAGGATGGAAGCTGGTACAGAGTTTAGGTTATGCTTTACAGCCCTGTGATGTTAATGTGTTCATGGCGAACGGTGCTTCTTGCAGTGTGTTAGGAATTGTCGACCTACCTTTTACTTTGTTGGATCGTAGTATTGTGTTACTGTGATTGTAGTCCCAGCTGTGAAGAATAGCCTCGTTTTAGGTATTGACTTCTGGTCGCAGATGAAAACTTGTACCCGACGCTTGTGAAGGAACGTGGTCTTTTTCTGATGCAGCGGAGTTGACTATCGAATCACTCAAGGTATTGAGGCAGAGGGATAATTTAACTTCAGAACAGGAAGATCGTCTTAAATTTGTCTTTTGGGAAAGTATTGTAAAGCAGAACCTTTTGGCACAGCTACTTCCCTCATTGAACATCGCATTGATACAGGACAGGCTTTGCCCATCAAGCAGCGATACTATCCCGTCTCTCCGGTTGTCTTGAAGGAAATTCATTCAGAACTTGATAATATGCTTCGAGACGATGTTGTCGAACCTTCAAGCAGCCCATGGAGCTCGCCTATTCTCCTGGTTAAGAAACCGTCTGGCAGTTATCGTTTCGTGGTTGACTTCCGGAAAGTGAACGAAGTCAGCAAGAAAGATGCCTATCCTCTTCCTTTTGTATCGACGATTTTAGACAGGCTTCGCGAATGCCGTTACCTGTCCTCTCTTGATATCAAAAACGCGTTTTGGCAGATTCCAATGGAGAAGGGTAGCAGAGAGAAGACTGCATTCACGGTGCCGGGTCGGGGTTAGGAATTGTCGACCTACCTTTTACTTTGTTGGATCGTAGTATTGTGTTTACCTGTGATTGTAGTCCCAGCTGTGAAGAATAGCCTCGTTTTAGGTATTGACTTCTGGTCGCAGATGAAACTTGTACCCGACGCTTGTGAAGGAACGTGGTCTTTTTCTGATGCAGCGGAGTTGACTATCGAATCACTCAAGGTATTGAGGCAGAGGGATAATTTAACTTCAGAACAGGAAGATCGTCTTAATTGTCTTTTAGGAAAGTATTGTAAAGCAGAACCTTTTGGCACAGCTACTTCCCTCATTGAACATCGCATTGATACAGGACAGGCTTTGCCCATCAAGCAGCGATACTATCCCGTCTCTCCGGTTGTCTTGAAGGAAATTCATTCAGAACTTGATAATATGCTTCGAGACGATGTTGTCGAACCTTCAAGCAGCCCATGGAGCTCGCCTATTCTCCTGGTTAAGAAACCGTCTGGCAGTTATCGTTTCGTGGTTGACTTCCGGAAAGTGAACGAAGTCAGCAAGAAAGATGCCTATCCTCTTCCTTTTGTATCGACGATTTTAGACAGGCTTCGCGAATGCCGTTACCTGTCCTCTCTTGATATCAAAAACGCGTTTTGGCAGATTCCAATGGAGAAGGGTAGCAGAGAGAAGACTGCATTCACGGTGCCGGGTCGGGGTTTATTTCAATTTAAGAGGATGCCTTTCGGTTTGCATAATAGTGCAGCTACTTGGCAACGGTTGATTGATCGAGTCCTTGGACCTGAGCTGGAACCGTATGTTTTTGTTTATTTGGATGATATCATTGTGGCAACTCCAACTTTCCAGAAACATATGGAAATATTAGAAGAGATCTTCCGCCGTTTGCGTAAAGCTTCACTCCAATTAAACTTGGAAAAATGTCAGTTTGTTCGCTCGGAGTTGAAATATTTAGGATATGTCATAGACAATAGTGGACTCCATGTCGACCCGGATAAAGTCACAGCCATCATCAACTTCCCACGTCCTACCAAGGTTAAAGAAGTCCGTCAGTTCCTGGGTATGTCTTCATGGTACAGGCGTTTCATACAAGATTTTGCGACTAAGGTAGCACCGCTGAATAATTTGCTGAAGAAGAACGCGAGGTGGTCATGGACCGAAGAGGCAGAACGGTCTTTCTGCTTATTGAAACAGTGTCTTGTTAATGCCCCTGTTTTGTCTTGTCCAAACTTTGAGAAACCTTTTGTTATTCAAGCAGATGCGTCGGATCTCGGGATTGGTTGTGTTCTTTCTCAGGAGTTTGATGATGGTGAGCATGTCATCGCTTATGGTAGCAGGGCCTTATCCAAGTCTGAACAAAAATTCTCGGTTACAGAAAAAGAGTGTTTGGCTGTGTTGTGGGCTGTGGAACGATACCGTCCCTACATAGAAGGTTCACATTTCACCGTGATCACCGATCACCACTCTTTGCTTTGGCTCAACAATCTCAAGGATCCGGCTGGACGTCTCGCCAGATGGGCGGTACGCCTGCAACAATATGATTTTGAGGTTTTACATAGGAAAGGTTCATCCCACGTAGTTCCGGACGCTTTGTCCCGAGCTATCGGCAATCTCGATTTGTTAGAAGTTGTGGCCCCTATCCAAGACCCTTGGTACCTTGAGATGTGTGATCGTGTAAGGAACGATCCACAGGCCTACTCGAATTGGAGGTTGGAGGGACTTAATCTGTTCAAACATTGTGCTGACCATCGTAAGCTACCTGGCGACGAAGACAATTGGAAACTTGTTCTTCCTTCTAATCTCAGACAGGAAGGGATCCGAGAATCTCATGATGAACTGTTGGCTGGACACAGAGGAATGTACAAGACTTTGGCTAGAGTGGCGCTGCGGTATTACTGGCCCAAAATGAAAAGAGATGTGTGTCGTTACGTCAGTGAATGTCAGGTGTGTGCTCAGCATAAGGTAGAACAACGACGCCCAGCAGGCTTACTGGCACCACGTACTTTTCCCCTTCATCCTGGTGAAGTCCTTACGTTGGATTTGATAGGCCCTCTGCCGCCCTCTGTGAAGCAGAATCGGTTTATTCTAGTTGTGCAGGATTGCCACACTAAATGGACTTATCTTTTCCCTTTGAAAGTAGCTACTTCGGAAGCAGTTCTTCAACCCCTGTTGAACTCTGTGTTTTTGGAGATAGGTGCTCCTCGACTGTTGATCGTGGACAATGGCCGTCAACTTGTCAGCAAAGACTTCCGGGAAGCGATGGAGGCTTATGGAGTTGATTTGCAATTCACACCGTTTTACCACCCTCAGGCCAACCCTGTAGAGAGGATGAATAAGGAAGTAGGAAATTTGCTAGCCATATTTGTGGGTGACAACCAGCGAAAATGGGATACTCTCTTGCCACAGATCCAGTATGTGCTGCGAACTTGTAAACATGAGTCCACCCGGTATTCTCCAGCTTATTTACAGTTGGGCAGAGAACTTGGATTGTCTGGCAAGCGGAACCGTACCCACAGGAAAAGAGGCGGGTGATGAAATCGAGCGTGGACCCGAAGAGCATTGGGGAGGTTTAGATAATGTTCGTGAACGAGTACAGATCTATGTCCAGGAGGCTCAGCAACGACAAGAGCGCAACAATAATCTGCACCATCGGCCAGCGCAGGTCAGAGAGGGAGAAAAGGTGTGGACGCGTAACAATGTGCTTTCGGACGCAAGCAGGTATTTCACTGCTAAGTTGGCCAAAAAGTACATTGGTCCTTTTGTCATTTCGCGCAAGGTATCCCCGTTTTGATGGAACTTGAGCATCCTGATGGTAGAACAGCAGGACGCTGGCATGTTGTAGATTTGAAAAAGTTTGTCGAACTTTAATTTCTTTCTTCGTCCAGTTTTTTTTTCTTTGGGAAGCGGAGGGGATGTATAACGGCTTGGATGTGTGTGTAGCAGCACACTCCACCAAACCATTATAACATTACACTAATTTAAACACTGCTATGTTTGTCTTGGTTCCCGCCGTTCCCCGAGTTGTAAGTGGGCATTGACGTTCATTTTGGTTTGAATTCTCGCGCGTGTTTTTTTTAAGATCCAATCTTAGCACGTTGTTGTTTTTGCATATTTAACAGGGATTAGGCATGGGACTGGGACCTTCAGGCCTCAATCAATAGGCACGGGACAGCACCAACGTGAAACGACGTGAAGGCTATGCAGGGACTTTTCCTTGGTCGCCTCTTGAACCCTAGGCCCTAATGTGTGGAAGGGGGCGTTGTCATTCCGCCATCTTGTGGACCAAAGGATCCCAGCGGGGCCCTAGGCGTCAACTTTTGCTTGGAGCTGAAGATTAGGCCTAGGCCTACTCAGGTTTTCAATACATAATCTACTTCTTCCCGTGTTATGCTGTGATTTGTTCTTCAGACATTGACCATTTAGGCTCCTGATTAGAATATTGAAATTACCCAACCTCTAGAGGCATGGTCAACCTCAACACCTTCATTAAGGTTGGATGAACACGTTTGTTCCGATAAATGTCAGGCTAGCTAATTTGACAGCAGTCTTTTTGTAATTAAATGTTGGTGGCTATAAGTGCCATGTGTACATGCCCCTAGCCATCCTTGTCAAGGACAAGGCCTAGTTATATTCAGGCTATAGGCCTAGTGTTTTCAAAGTGTCATCTAGCCCATATGGCAGATATTTATTATAGTAAGGTGTTCATTGCCAGGAATGGAAGGTGATAGATATTTGTTCTAATGTGAAACACTGGGATGTAGCAAGGAGGTTATCAAGTAATGTTAGGTATTAATTCAGTTTAATACGAGGGTCTACCTCAACGCTATTTTGTGTAAATCTCACTGATGCTATATTTCTTTCCGTGGCGGAACTAACTTGTGTGTTCAAGGTGAACCTATTGTGCCGAGGTGGCATATAAGAACATTTTTGTAGGTGTTCTATTCTAAAGTAATGTTAGGTATTAATTCAGTTTAATACGAGGGTCTACCTCAACCTTTCTTTTGGAATGAGCCTACTTGTTAATATTTGTGCTGATGTGTGAACTATTTTATCTTGCTCATGAACACCCGGTATCATTGTAATCAGGCTATTGCTGATTCACTAACTGCCAAGTTGTGATTTGGTAACCTTCAACCTTTGTAACTTATAAGCATAACCTGTAACTTGTGACCTGACTTTAAGTATAGTCTAAGCTTTTCTTTGTCTGATATTTTATAGATTTCCCTTGTGCTCTTGTATGTAATCCCATGTGGCCAACCCCGCTACTCGGCCGGGATTCGTACTGCTGTATTTTCTATCCTACTTGGGAATTGTTACATTATACTTTTGTTTCTTTATATCCTTGTTCTATCTTTAAAATAAACCAAGGTCATATTTTTCTCTATACTTTCTTTTCATTCGAGGTTTGTCCGACTCTTCGTTCTTCCTGTTGGCTTGCTTGTGTTATACATTTTCAGCGAAGAACGTGGCGCCCAATTTTTCCGTCTGGTCACACTGTTATTTAGTTATTAAGTTGTGCGAACCACTACGAGACTCGAAGCCGCCCACGCCCCTTCTCCAACTGAGCTGAGTGGCACGTCAACAAAGTGTCAAGTAAATTTAACTGCCAGGTAATTTGTTTTCCATGTAGCAGTTACCCAATCAGAAGCCTTGTCGACGACGACGTGAGAAACTAGGGCGCTTCAACCGGTTAGGTCATATTGCGCCGCCTGTGAATGAAAGTAAATGAGAAGAGTTAATGCAGGTATGTTTGATGATAAGATTGTTTTCTAAGTGTATAAATTATAAAATAAATTGATGATGTTGAAAGTAATAGCAAAATAAAAGTTATGAATGAGAATGAAAATAAAGAAAAGAAAGAATTGTGTATGATGTGAATTAAATTTTGTTAAATAGATTACTATGGATGAGAAATTTTTGTGAATATTTACTTTGAGCACTAACTAGCAGCCCATTCTACGCTTTTCGATGATGTCGGCGCGTCTGATTAACATTTAAAACTTTTACGTCCCGCACTGCTAATCAGTTACCTATGTGACTGAGAAGGTTTACTCTAAATACGAATTTACTAATTTCATTTATATTACTCTTCTAAGGATGTGGGTGGAGGTCTCTGTTCCCGAGCCAATCAAGTCAGTGAATCCAGACGAGGAAGACTAGAGCTGCCCACCTCTATGCTGCGACCCAACTTCGTCGTCGACCTGATGAAGGAAGTCGGAAACCTGATGCCGATAGGAGGAGCCGAGGCCAACGCGTATTGCAACATCCAAGGGATATACGACTACCCGCTAGAGTACCAGAGACCGACATTCTAGGCGCTCTGCAGCTGTCGTCACATGTGCCACATGTCACATATTATTTACCGTACCGTTTCTGTAAACTGATGAAATACTAAGAAACTTTTTATTGACAGATGTTGTGTTATTTACTTGAAATCAGATTAAAGGCGCTTCAACCGTCAGATCACAATTTACCACTCTGGATTAGGGGTGTTAGGGGATTCTACTTCATTCCAAGTCGGGGAATAGTTTTCGTGGACACGGCAGATGTTTTTCGACGAAGTGAGAAACAAGAGCGCTTCAACCGGATAGGTCATATTGCGCCGCCTGAGATATTGTTAGTTAATGAAATGAGTATATATATATGTTAACTTTTTGATTAAGGGCACGTGAACCTTAAGATCATAAAGCGCTAGTCTAACAAAGGGTATAGGAAGGAAGGGCCCATGCTGAACAGAACCAGCCACGGGTAGGTGGTAGGGGGGGGGGGGAGGTTCTCACGTCGCGGTCGTCATCGTCTTTGTCGACGTTCGAGGTTTCATTGTCGACGCCGTCGAAGAAGTCTTCGAGGAAAAGAGGCGTGGTCCCCAACGACGATTTCCAGAGCTTGCCTCTAGTTTCGAGGTGTATAAACTACCCTTTTTACTAGTTTTTCCCGTCTGGGCCCGGGGTAGAATTGGCCCAGAGCATGGCTCTGCTAGCCTTAAAAGGCGATTCAAGAGAAAAAGTCCACCTCGCAAACATCAGCTAAAAAGAGCGGAGTATCTTACTCCCCGAAACTAGAGGCGAGCTCTGGCAATCGTCGTCGGGGACCTTGCCCCTCCCCTTGACGACCCCCCGGCGACGATGACAATGACACAACGAACGATGACAAAGACGATGACGACCGCGACGTGAGAAACCCCCCTTCCTCCACTTACCCAGGGCTGGTTCTGACCAGCATGGGCCCCTCTTCCCCTCCCCCTTAGGCAAGAGTGGTGCATTATGACCTAACGGTTGACGCGCCCATAATCCAAATAAACAAAAAAAAACTTAATCCAAATAAACCAAAAAAAAGTAGTAACTTATGTTTGCGAGATGGACTTTTTTCTTATCGTCATAACTATTATCAGAGCAACGTCATTAAAATGAATCGACAACGACGTGCGAAACTAAGGCACTTCAACCGGTTAGATCATATTGCGCCGCCAGGGATATTGTAAGTTAATTAAACGAGTGTTATAATTGTTTTGTTAGTTTAGATAATATTATATATGTACATACATACACGTTATTAACAATGTATAAACAGACCAAGAATTAGACAAAACTAAATTAGTGGCTGCATCGCTCAGTTGGTAAGAGAATTGCCCGGACAGCTAAGGTCCCGGGTTCGATCCCCGGTGTAGCCACTTTTTTCGACGACGTGAGAAACTACTGCGCTTCAACCGGTTAGGTCATATTGCGCCGCCTGTGAATGAAAGGAAATGAGAAGAGTGAATGCAGGTATGTTTGATGATTAGATTGTTTTCTAAGTGTATAAATAACAAAATAAATTGATGATGAAGAAAGTAATAGCAAATAAAAGTTATGTATGTAAATGAAAATAAAGAAAAGAAACAAATGTGTAAGATGTGAATTAAATTTTGTTACATAGATTACAATGGATGAGAAATTAGAAAGTTTGTCGCCGTTATCATATGATTGTAGAAGTTCTTCATATGATTGGGAGAGATCAAATTGCGTGCGCAATGCATCATATTTGGCACATTCTGCTAGCATATGATGCACGGTTAAAGGTTCTGTCTAACTCTAAAGTTCTAACATTATATATTGACATGATAGTAATCGTTAAAGAACTTATATTTATGTGATTTGTTAATTAAATTTGTTTTTATCAAATATGTTATAGTAATTTAATTAGAAAGTTTGACGCCGTTATGATATGATAGAAGTTCTTCATACGATTGTTAGAGATAACTTTTTACCAGGTCCCAAGAGGGAATATTTAGATGTTTTAATCGACCCGTCCTTCAGTATTTATCACGCACGAGATCAAGTCAGAATGTAGCTGTGCCAAGTTCTTATGTGTCAGGGTGTAGGCGCGAGCACGTGGCACCCGATGCAACCATTGAGCATTGCAACTTTTGGCGCGACCCGTCTTACTCGACGATGTAGTTTCTATGAATGCAACATGTGCCTGTTTGTTGTGGAAATGAGGGGAGGGTATCGCTTGTGTCTGCCTGGCTGCTCAAGTGGGGCCTCTTGTGTGGGATCCCAGGCAACAACCAGCAGCTGTGAATCTCTGCGAGCTCGATGCCATCACAGTAGCAGGGGTCTTGATTGGGACGTCAGGTGGTTCAAAGCATTATAAATAAAAATAGAAGGCATTAAGAGTCTTGTGTGTTACAATATTTAATAAAGTCAATTTAAGTTCAATTAATCATATTATCCTTTTGTTATAAAACTCTCCATATGCACTGCAACGAGGTTCATGCAAAAGATTATTACTTTGAATAACAAAATCGTCACATTAACTTCAAAATTGATAAGATCTACATAAAGGTAAACGTTCACACATTCACCAGGACAAGGGTTTATATGAAGGTCCAATTTTGAGTTGTTAAAATATAAATTTAATAAAAATGTAAATTTTGCAATATTTTAAATGTTTTTAAATCAATTATCCAAAAACAGGGGGTCCGGTTGTAATATTGGTGTTAAAACACTGTTCAGGGCTATCCTGGCCATTTTGGGGCATTTTGGACACTCCAGTTATCCTGACGATCAATATGATGTCATTAAAAAACATCTGAATTTATTTTTTAATAAATGCTAAACACAATTCAGAGAATAATGGTTAAGAAAAATAATAAGTTTAAATTAGTTACACAACAGTATTGTGCCGTTTGTTTGCATATTCACAAAAATTATAAAGCAAACTAGGCTACCAGGAATAATAATAATTTATTGAATTTTTCCTGCCCATAGGGCAGGAAGAATAATGCAGGGCAAGTGTGGCCCTCTGTAGCCTGACACAGTGATTACAGAGTTAGAAGGTAAACATTACATACATGAAAAACAACAAGAGAACATGACATTTATAAAGTTAGACAACTTGAAAGGCAAACGGCGGATAAGGGTACTTGAAGCGGGGTAGAGGTCTGAGCCTCCACAATGTTAAAAGCGGTGGTGCTCAACAATATGTCAGCGTTCATGCTATCTCCTTGTTGACTCCGTCCTTCACGACCCTGGTCAGTTCATGGGTTCCAATAGCAACAGCATGGCACCCTTTTCACAGCGACGTAAGAAACTAGGGCGCTTCAACCGGTTTGGTCGTATTGCGCTGCCTGTGATATTGAAATTTAATTAAATGAGTTTATAGTTTGTGTGATGATTATATTGTATTCTAACTTCAGTACGTATAAGGGCGCGTCAACTGGTAAATGCCATAATGCGCCACTCTAGCCTAGGGGATATGAGGTGGAAGGGCCAAGCTGGTCAAACTGTCACGGGTAGGGAAGGAAGGGGCATTGTCACGTCGCGCTCGTCATTGTATTTGCAATCTTTGGTGGTGTCATTGTCGTAGGTAAGCTGGTTAAGAAAAGGGGGAAAGATCCCCGACGACGATTGCCAGAGCTCGCCTCTGTTTTCACGTAGAAAAATACTCCTTTGAATACTAGCCGATATTTGCGAGGCGGACTTTTTATCTTGAATCGCCTTTAACGATAAGCAGAGCCATGATCTGGACCAATTCTACCTCGGCCCAGTGTATGATTGTGAGACATAAATTTAGGTGCGCAAGTCATCATGTTTGTTACATTCTGCTAGCATATGATGTACGGTTAAAGGTACATCATATAATGTGTCACATCTGGGAACAACTTTTTCTCTGGTTAAGAGATGTCCGTGAGTTAGACGTGTGTGGCCTACAATACCATGTCCTCAATATAAAAGTTTTAATAATACGTTCATATCCCCTGCAACTTATATAATATATAAACCATCTGATATAATTACGCCTTGAGAAACTAAGGTACTTAACTGGGAAGGTCATATTGCACGGCCTGTGGCAATGTACGTTTAAGAAATTAATTTTGTGTTAGTTTTAATTTTGTTCTCTCACTTCATTAAGTTATTATATGATAAAGACGACAATGATAATACTTATTATAATTTAGTTAAAAAGATGAATAGTTTAGAATTTAGATAATACTAAATTATGGAAAAATAAATAACTTCGAATAAGGGTTTTTAAGAAGTTTGTTGACCAATACCTTCTCTCCCCCCTTGAGGTAACAACGAATAAGATATCTGCCTTAATAAAACCTAGTTTCAAGGTTTAAGGCCGCGTTGACCGTCAGGTCTTAATGCGCACTGTAGCCTAGGACCTTGCTGGTCAGAACCAGCCACGGGTAGGGGGAGGAGAAGAGGTTCCCACATCGTTCGTGCTGTCATGCTCATTGTTGTCAGAGAGGTCGTCTAGAGTATGGGGAGGGGTCCCCGAAGACGACTGCCAGAGCTCGCCTCTAGTTTCACGATTATGTGTCTCGTACAGAAATGAAAGGAGCCGCATACACCAAGGAGTTGAAACGTCTTGTGATACCCTGGCACAAGTATCTTATTTAGTTTTATATTTGTTCTAAACGTATTACACGTAATCCTCCATAACAACGACGTAAGAATCTAGCTGGCACTTCAACCGGTAAGGTTTTCTTGAGCCGCCGGTTATATTGAAATATAATAGAGTTTTTTTTGTGTTGATATTGTTTTTGAAGTTAAAAAAAAATAGAAAATGACAAATTGCAACAAACAAATTATTTATTATTTTCATTATTTATTAAGCGAGCGAAGCGAGCGTTTCCATTTGACTTTGTCGGAGAAAAATAGTCACTGGTTTTGTTTTTTTTTTGTTTGTTTGTATGTCTCGCCATAACGTTCGAACGGAGGCTCGGATCGAGTTAAAATTTTGACCATCCACAAGCTTCGTTCTCGATTGAATGCCATTAGTTTTGTGGCAAAATCGTTCAAAAAGTTAAAAAAGTTACATTAAAGTTAATCGAAAGTTTTTTATTCAAACTTAAACGGCGACAAAATCTGAGGTGGCCAAATCATTAAGAATGTCCGTCCGGTCACGAATATGTTAAATTTTTTTTGATCCGATAAGTAGTGTAGATGGAAATTACATTATAACTAGGAAAACGCTAAAGTCCCGTCGCGTTGTTGAGCGAGCACCGGAACGTGCAACACGTAACATTCCCATAATGTTACATACCAAGTATTTAAGGTCTTGACCGATTTAGCTTAAAATTTGTAAAATAGGAGAGAATGGATAAAATCCACCGCCATCTAGAGGACCTTGACATCATTTCTTTGGGAAAAACTATTTTAACTCTTTGATAACAAATAAAACACTGCTTCCTCGATAGTGTTTTGATTACTTGTAGGTGGCAGTGCATAGTGACCAGAATTCTTGTGCGACTTTTCGTTGGCCATGTTAACGTTACTTTTGTTAAAATGTAATTTCTATCTACACTACTCATGGTCTTGACCGATTTAGCTGAAAATTTGTAAAATAGGAGAGAATGTTGTACTTATTGACCCAGCAAAATTTCATGGCGATCGAAACATTTTTATTTTTTTATTTTATTTTTTTATTTCAATTTTTTATAACCAATGATCGGATTTTGTTCAAAAACTATCAGGCAAACCGCATAGGTGGTATGTACATGTGTGCAAAATTTCAGGTCGATCAGAGAAACGGTGCGACCTGTACCGAAGAAGTAACAGAAAAGAAAAAACAAACAAAAAAACAGACATTTGAGCCATAATAGTCAAGTGGAGACGCTCACTACGCTCGCTCAATTGAAGTTAATCGACGACGACGACGTGAGAAACTAGGGCGCTTCAACCGGGTAGGTCATATTGCGCCGCCTGTGTTTATGACAATTGACTAGATGAGTTAATGGTGTGTTTTGATTTTTATTATTATTACAATTATAATTACTATTATTATTATTATTATTATTATTATTATTATTATTATTATTATTATTATTATTATTATTATTATTATTAAAGATACTATTAATTTATAATTAGTGATTCTTGTATATTCTATTCTATATTCTATGTTTTTGTAAAGGGTTGTAGTATTTATGTTTTGTAATTGATTACCTATGTAAGCACCGTATATTCATTTAATAGTTTGAATGTTTTTTATTTTTATTTCATTGTATTAAGCCTGACGCTACGAATGAGATGTAATAGCATTAATAATTATGTAACCCACTGATGAGCCATTTGGCTTAGTGGGAGGAAATGTATGTGAATATTGTTCCAATTTAGTTTTTTGCTTCAATAAATTAAATAAATTAAAAATAAAAAAAAAAAAAATATTATTATTATTATTTTATTGGATGTATTTCATACAAACTCGGTTAAAACCGGAGCTAACATGTTGTACGGACTTACGTCAAGTACTTCCATGTGTACCTATTACATACATTATTACTTTTGTCTTAACTCTAACTAAAATTATTATTATTATTATTATTATTATTATTATTATGATTATTATTATGATGATGTTTATTATTATTATTATTATTTAATAATTTCTAAGTGTATAAGTAACAAAAGAAATAATGATGACGAAAGTCATAGCAAAACAAAAGTTATGTATGGGAATAAAATTAAAGTAATTAAAGAAATGTGTATGAAGTTAATTAAAGTTTGTTAAATAGATTACTTTGGATGAGAAATTTGGAAAGTTTGTCGCCGTTATCATATGATAGAAGTTCTTCATATGATTGGGAGAGATCAAATTGCATGCGCAAGGCATCATATTTGGTACATTCTGCTAGCATATGATGTACGGTTAAAGGTACATCACATGTGTCACATATGGGAATAACCTTTTCTCTGGTTAAGAGATATCCGTGTGTTAGGCGTGTGTGCCCTATACGAAGTCTAGACAATACCACCTCTTCTCTACGTGAGAGTCGAGACGTAGGTGGACGAATTTTGTTAGTCAATGTGGGCATCACACTACGCAATTTGTTATTTTGCAACACATCCCAAGATGCTTGTCGCAAATCCAACAATCTTTGCTTGAATCCACTCTTGACATCTGGAACGGGAACTAGATTGAAATCAACGTCGCGACGCTGGGAAGCTTCCTTAGAAGCCCTATCAGCGTGTTCATTTACCTCTATGCCCACGTGTCCAGGTATACAGCAAAACTCTATTATATAACACCTTAGAGGTTAAACTAACCGGCGACAAAATCTGAGGTGGCCAAATCATTTAGAATGTCCGTCCGAACACGAATATGTTAATTTAATTTTGATCCGATAAGTAGTGTAGATGGAAATAACGTTTTCAAAAGTAACGTTACCATGGCAACGAGTTGTTTGTCTCGCCATAACGTTCGAACGGAGGCTCGGATCGATTTGAAATTTGGACCATCCGCAAGCTTCGATCTGGATTGAATGCCATAAGTTTTGTGGCAAAATCGTTAAAAAAGTTAAAAAGTTATATTAAAGTTAATCGAAAGTTTTTTTTCAACTAAACGGCCACAAAATCAGAGGTGGCAAAATCATTAAGAATATCCGTCCGGTCACGAATATGTTAATTTTTTTGATCCGATAAATAGTGTAGATGGAAATTACATTTTAACAAAAGTAACGTTACCATGGCAACGAAAAGTCGCACGAGGTTCGCACTATGCACTGCCACCTAGAAGTTATCATAATACTATCGAGGAAGCTGACTAATTTTTGTTACCAAATAGTTAAAATAGTTTTTATCGACAATCACTACGTTTACCACAGGCCACAGCCTCTAGTCCGGCTTATACTGGACCGGCCTAGCTCTAGGCCGGCCTACATGGCTTGATAAACGCTTTGAGCCGGCCCAGATGGAAACCGATCTAGACTCGTTTGCCAACGAGTCTAGACCGCTTCAAACGAACTAGTCCAGTCTGATAAACACTTCACTGCAACTTGATGAGGAGGATTATGAGTATACAGGTGCCGCTCTAGAACAAATCGGGCGAGAATAGATGCGTTCCATGCAAATAAGTCATAAGGCAATATAATATTATAGCTACAGTTTAATAATTGGTTTCTTTTAGTGTTGAAAACCGATGTTCTAGTAGGTCTAGCAGGCTGTGGCTAGTTCGGCTTGAAATTGGGCTAGAGTAGGCCGGCTTAGTTTTTTTGATATACACCTCGGACTAGATGAAACCGGCCCAGTGTAAGCCGGACTAGAGCCTGTGGTAAACGTAGTGATGGACACATGGTTTGACAGCCCTCGGTGAGTTTTTAATACACCTAAACAGTCATCACACAGACATACAGTTCACTATGGGAGGTAGAACGGGACGGGAAAATACCTTTCCTGGATCTTTAGTTGACCCGGAAGGAAGATGGCAGCATAGGACATGCGGTATATAGGAAAGAGACACACACTGACCGCTACCTCCACGCAACATCTCACCACCATCCATCTCAAAAACATGCTGTCATCAACACGTTAGTAACCAGAGCCAAGCGACTGTCTGACGACGCAAGCTATGAAAATGAAAAACAACATCTCACAAAAGTTTTGCAGGACAATGGGTATGAACGATATAACATAAAAAAAGCTTTCAATCGTAAACGACAGGAAAATCGGGTAATTGAAGTTGATCAAAGCCTGGCTAAACCTAAGTGGGCATCTCTACCTTACGTTCACCGTACGACAGACAGGATAGGCAGACTTCTCGCCAAGCACAACATACGCCCGGTTTACAAACCCTGTAATATGATTAGAAACAAACTTAAACCAATTAAAGACCAGTTCCCCCTAGTAACCTCAGGTGTATACGAAATCCCGTGCAAATGTGGTATAGTGTATATTGGCCAAACTGCGCGAAACATCACCACGAGAATAAAAGAACACAATGCTCAATGAACTACAGGTTAAGACACAAAATGGCGGTAGCCAACATGAGTTAGAACACATAGGTGACGTTAACCATTAGATCATGTTTGGAACACCAGAGTTCTATGTTTGACCCCAGGTTTCTGGCCCAGACTGATTCGCGAGGCAGTGTGAGAATAGGAAGAATCCCAACAACTTTAATGGAGACGATGGCTATAAACTAAGTGCAACGTGGACTCCTGTTATCAACACAACCACTTACAATCACGTGACAAACACACCCCACCCGCAGACGTCACAACAAGGGGGTGTAACATCTACCAGCGAGGCTGCAGCCGACGCACACGTGACCAGCCCCACTGCCAAGGTCAACGCATTCAAACACGATCCCGAACGAGAGAGGCAACGAGTAAACGCACTTTCAACAAGCAGTCGTCCTGAAGATGGAACCCACAGTGGTTCCGAAACGTCGAACTCACACACTAGTAAGTGTAAACACGCGACGCGGCGAAATGACCCGTTTCACACCTTTTTAATATATTCGGGCCGCGAAAGTCTAAAATGTTTTAATACATTGTTTGTTTAAAAGCTAATTGTAAATAACTAAAAGACGCAGGAGTGTATGTGGTGGTTACAAAGCAATGTCACTATTTTATTTTGGACACTATTCATGCTCAAACTTTAATCAAGTTAAACCCCACCCCTCGCACGCGCGATTATCAAACAAATATCTGCCAGGAGCGGATCACTTTTGAACGCACATTAAGTTCACCAGAAAAATAAATAAATACATTCCTTTAGAGTCTACTCTGCACTCAATCATTTTACTGATTTAGTGGGGGAAAGTAATCCAAAGCATGAAGCTAACCATGTAGGCCCCGACGCAATCGACGAGTGAGCGTTAACCACGGATAACCCGCGGATCAACGCCAGAATCAACAAGGCCGATTCAGAACAACTTTAAAATAAATAAAATAAATAAATTGTATTTAGAGTCTCCCCTCTTAGTTATATAACTGATTTTCAGTGGGGGACAGTAAATCAGAGACCAAGCTAACCTTGTAGGCTCCGACGCAATCGACGAATTAGCGATAACCAACCTAAGATCGATATTTTTAATAGGAAAATAGCAATCAGTGGTATGGAAAGTGCGAACACCCGCGGATCAACGACTGAATCAACAAGGCCGATTCAGAACAACTCTTAATTTATTATGTGCTTTGTTGCTAGGACGGCTCCAAAGTCACCGTTTACAAACTCCTATGACAAAAGTCCAAATCAGTAGTTAAAAAAAACTTCTGACTTTGACGGAAATCGAACCCTGGACCTTCTGCATTGGAAGCAGATACGCTAACCACAAGACCAACGAGCCACACACAAGACCCACGAGCCACACACAAGACTAACGAACCACACAAATATGTATTATGTGACTAGTTGCTAGGGCGGCTCCAAAGTCACCGTTTACAAATTCATAAGACAACAAATGATGAACTTAAGTCAAAATCAGAAGTTAAAAAACTTCTGACTTTTGAGGGAACCGATCCCTAGAGCTTCTGCATTGGAAGCAGAGCAGCTAACCACCAGACCAAGGACTCACAGGATGGTCATCCGTTCAACGGCGACATGGGAATCTAGGGAGCTTCAGCCGGTTTGGTCATATTGCACCGCCTGTGATAGTGCTTAATAAAATATTTAGATCGTCATATTGTTTTATAAATAAATAAAAAGAAAAGAAGATGATGGAGATGTTAATATTAGCAAAAGAGAAATAAGTTATTTGAAGGAAAATAAAGTGATTATAATGTCTGAATTTGCCTGCCACAAAATGGCCATTGATGGTTTGACAGTTTTCAGGTGCTCGACAGGCAATGTCCAGCAGTGGCCAGAAGTGCCGGCGAGTAGCCATCACTTTGCCATTACTTACGTATTGCTGGGTTCATATGAGGGATAAAGAAAATTCGTCGCCGTTATCATGATAGAAGCTATTGTCATATGATTGGGAGAGACCTAATTGCGTGCGCAAGGCATCATTTTCAGGCTTGATAAAACCAAAGTAAACCTTTGATGTAAAACTGAATGTTTTTAGTTTATTTGTATCAAGGGCGCGTCAACCGTTAGGTCATAACGCGCAAGTGAATGTTCAAACTCAGGACCAGACGAACACAAAGTATACGGCGCTCTGTTCAAACTGGAAGTAGAGTTAACACGGTATTGCTTGCGACTCTCACGCTACCGTGTGAATAACACTTTTAAGTAAGGATGGCCGGTGTAAGTGAATAACCAGGTTAAGGGTGTTAGGAAAACTGTAAAGAAGGTTTCTCAACTTCATTAATTGGGAAACACTCCCGTAGGTCCTGATACCCCGCTGAGATAGATTGTTTAATTTCTACATTGATGTCCATATGATAAGGGAATGCCCGAGGGCTGTTACAGAGGACTCACTACCAGCATTAAATAAATAAATTTTATTTAGAGTTACCCACTCAGTTATATAACTGATTTTCAGTGGCAGACTTAAAATCAAAGCGACCAAGCCAACCCTGCAGGCCCCGACGCAATCGACTAGTGAGCGATAACCAACCAAAGATCGATATTTTTAATAGGAAATGTAGCAATCAGTGGTATGGACAGTGCGAACACCCGCGAATCAACGCCAGAATCAACAAGGCCGATTCAGAACAACTCTGAAATTTATTACGACGTTGTCATCGTCGTCGAGGAGGTCGCCAAGGGAAAAGGGAAGTGTCCCCGACGACGATTGCCAGAGCTAGCCTCTAGTTTTGGGGAGAAATATACTCTTCTTCCCCCGCATACCCCGCCTTTTACGATCAGCAGAGCCATGCTCTGGGCCAAATTCTACCCTGGGACCAGACAGGGGATGTTAATTGTAGGTTTAAATCGCAACGGATGTTGCTGATTTTGTTAACATATCTCAGTTAACTCGTAACAAATGTCTGTTTAAACTTTAAAATGTTAGTGCAATCAAGTCACCGATTCCGCTGATTTTAACAGTACACACACACATGCACATAGTCACAGAATAAGCGCCGTTTGACTTCAATTGTTGGACATCGTTCGCTGCGCTATTTCGTCAAATTAATCCATGTTTTATTATAGATACAACCTCATGTTATATTAGCGCCTATGATCTAACCGGTTGAAGCGCCCTAGTTTCTAACGTATTCGTTTACTATTAGCAGATCTATGCTCTCACCTGGCCTCGGGCAGACGAAGGGGGAGAGGCCTGGAGATACCATTAGTACTAACAGTATGGTATCTCTAGGGGCTGGCTATCACGACGATGTCGTCGAGAAGAAGCGGAGGGTTACATACGACTTCCAGAGTTCGCCTCTAGTTTCTGGGATTAATATACACCACTTGCTAGCTGATGTTTGCAATAAAGACTTTGCCTTTCTTCAACCTTGCATGATTGTTAGAGGAATATTCTGCGCCCAATCTAATCCGGGCTCAGACGGGAATATATTTTGTGTGGCTCGTTGGTCTTGTGGTTAGGGTATCTGCTTCCAATGCAGAAGATCCAGGGTTCGATTCCAGTCAAAGTCAGAAGTTTTTTAATTTCTGGTTTTTTGACTTGAGTGCATCAGTTTTTCTTTCTTGTCTTAGGAGTTTGTAAACGGTGACTTTTTAGAAGCCGTCCTAGCAGCGAACACATAATACATTCAGAGTTGTTCTGATTGCCTTTGTTGATTCTGGCGTTGGATTGCCGCGGAGTGTTCGCACTGTCCGATACCTGATTGCTAATTTCCATAAATAAAAGAATATGCGATATGTGGTTTGGCTTATTGCTCACTCGTCGATTGCGTCGGGGCTACAGGGTCGGCTTGGTCGCCTTGATTTAAGTCCCCCACTGAAATCAGTTGTATAACTGATGTGGGTAAGACTGTAAATACTTTTTTTTTATTTTATTTTATTTAATATTTTTAGCGACGACTACGACGTGAGAACTAGGGCCGGCTTTCAACCGTTAGGTCATATTGCGCCGCCTGTCAATGAAAGGAAATGAGAAGATGAATGCAGGTATGTTTGATGATTATGAATTTGGTTTTCTAAGTGTATAAATAAACAAATAAATTGATGATGAAGAAAGTAATAGCAAAATACAAGTTATGTATGTAAATAAATAAAGAAAAGAACGAATGTGTAAGATGTGAATTAAAGTTTTGTTAAATAGATTACAATGGATGAGAAATTTGAAGTTTGTCGCGTTATCATATGTAGAAGTTCTTCATATGATTGTGAGAGTCAAATTGCGTGCGCAATGCATCATATTTGGCAACATTCTTGCTAGCATATGATGCACGGGTTAAGGGGACATCAACATGTGTCACATATGGGAATAACCTTTTCTCTGGTTTAAGAGATATCCGTGTTGTTAGGCCGTGTAATGGCCTATACGAATTTCTAGACAATACCACCTCTTCTCTACGTGAGAGTCCCGAGACGTAGGTGACGATTTTGTTAGTCATGTGGGCATCACACTATGCAATTTTGTTATTTTTGCAACACATCCCGCGAATGCTTGTCCGCAATTCCAACAATCTTTGCTTTGCTTGTAATCCACTCTTGACATCTGGAACGGGAACTAGATTGAAATCAACGTTGCGACGCCTGGAAGCTTCCTTAGAAGCCCGATCAGCGTGTTTCATTTCACTCTATGCCCAATGTCCAGGTATCCACAAACCTATTATATAGCCCTTAGAGGTTAGTTTTTTCTAAATAGAATTGGAATGTCTTGTCGCAAATTATGACTAGAATACATGAGTTTTATAGCTTGAAGTGACTTAAACTATCTGAACACAAAATGTATTCTCCACAACGACAGCGTAGAATGTATTTAAAAAGAGCTTCACGGATGGCGAATAACTCTGGGCAGTGAAAACTGAACACACGTCCGCTTAGAGCCTGAAACGTTCATTAAGGGTGGAGCAATAAAGGCACTTCCAACCTTGTTGTCAATTTTGGATGCCTCTGTGAATACCAAAGGGTACAACTTTGGTGTTCTGATGGCCAAATCTTTCTAAAGTTAATTTTGAATACACTATATCGCAAGTAGAGTTTTTATCAAAACGACAAAGTGTCAAATATAATAATCGGCTCTGGTGTAAACCATGGGCGGGTTATTGCTAAATACAAACTTAAAAACTTTTGGCAGAGAATGAAATTCGATAAGAATTAAACAAAAAGTTTATTTACATCTTAATCCCGTTGAAGAGATGCCTTGGGTTTTGTTATCAAAGTGCTGACATATGTCGTGTTAAAAACATTTCCGATTTGCTGGATGGTTAGGCATAGCTTTAATTTTCATTCCATACGTACCCATCAAGAGGTTTCTCCGTTCTGCTAAGGAGGACACACCTGACTCGGCATAACAAGCTGACTACCGGGCTTGTTCGAAATGCACAAGGGCAATACGATACCACAATGGTGTAACAGTGTCTAGAAGTTTAAGGGTTGTGTTACTTTGCTGAAGAGTATACGAACTCCATATTCCATCTTGAGCCAACTATAGATCCGTCTCAACATGCAAGTCCTATCTGCACCCCACGATGTATTACTGATAACTTTCAATAGGTTTTGATTTTCATCACATGCATTTTTTGCGTTAACTGCAACAACCGTGGTCTTTTCCAATTTAGCTTTTTGGGTCAACACATGCCGAGAAAGACGGACTTTGTTTTAAATAGAATTCTACATGTTAAACGATAATTGTGGGTCATTTTGGATTCCTTGAAAGACGGCAAAAGTGAATGCACTGAGTTTTTCGGGAGAGAATCGGTCCCCCGCTTTCGAGCCCATTCACTTATATTGTTCAAATCCAATTTGCCCGTGTCGTTGAGCTGATTGATACCTTTACCGATCTGTAGAAGATTCCCAGGTCCATCTACAAATAGGCAAGACATTAGCTCTTTGGGAGTACCAATCCACCACACTGTTTATTCCAATAGCAAACATGATACCGACCAAGACCGGCCTTTTTGGTACACTCTTTTCCAGTGAGAACGAGTCTGACAAAACATTGTTAACACGCACTTTGAAAGTTCCTATCTTTAAAAGTTTTTCTAAAATTTTGGCATGTGCCCTCGAAAACCCCCTCGTGATCTGTTGCAGAATATTAAATCTCCTGTTGTATCGTATGCTTTTTAAGCTATTAAAAGTTATTTGGATGAAGGGCGGCGTCCAACCGTTATGTCATAATGCGTCACTCTAGCCCAGGGGACCGTGGAGGACACAACTGTGCTATCGGAAACTAGCTACTAGAATGGGAGAGCAATTGGTAAACATACGAAGAGTAAGCGCGCCCCATTTCCATCTCCCTACTTACAATACCTTAAACAATCGAGCCCGAGGGTAAATAACTCGCGTATGCCGATACAAGAGTGGAGTACATTGTGAGCAGCCGTTGCTAGAAGCCTTCGGGTAATTACATTTGCAGCCTGAGACGTCACGGAGGCCGGCCGGAAATTACCGATGTTGCCACCGGATCCACTCGAGTGGTTGTCTGCAGTCTGAAACTGTGACGTGGCACTGAATTTTGCAATTTCCGCTCACGCGCCCACTAGAATTCTATTGAGGAACTAACGGGAGGCAGTAAACAGTTGTCGAATGTAGACTCTTTTCATTCTTCATGTTCTTTCTCTCATTTCGTGGCTCGTCGTCACCGTCCGCAGAGGTCCGTCGATGAGGGGATCAAACGCGTTTTTTTGTTTATTTGGATTAAGGGCGCGTCACCTTAAGGTCATAATGGGCGCAACTCTGTGACTCCTAGCCTGGGTTAATCGGAAGAAGGGGCCATACTGGCTCAGAACCGAGCCACGGGTAAGGGGAAGGAAGGAAAGGGGGATACTCATGTTGTCTTTTGTCATCGTTCGTGGTGTCATTGTCGAGTCGTCCGTCGCCGCCAGGAATCGTTAAGTGAAAGTGTCAAAGTCCCCGAGGACAATTGCAATTTTTTCTTTTGTTTATTTCGATTCGGACTCACTCACCAATTAGGTCATAGTTCACCACTCTAGCCTAGGGGATATGGGAAGAGGGGCCGCATCTAGTCGAATTAGCCACGGGTAAGGAGAGGAAAGGGGGTTTTCTCCTGTCGCGGTCCTCATTGTCCTTTGTCATCGTTCGTGGTGTAATTGTCGTCCATCGTTGTTCAAGGTGTCGTCCAAGGGAAGGGGGAGTATCTCCGACGACGCTTGCAAAGAGCTCGCCTCTCGATTCCGTGTTTAATATACTACCCTTCTTACACTAGCTGATGGTTTGCGAGGTGGACTTTTTTCTCTTGAACATTGCCTATACGATTATCAAGCCCATGCTCTGGGCCTATTCTCCCCCTGGCCCCAGACGTGAGGAAAGTACGACTACGTGAAGAAACTAGGGCGCTGCAACCGGTAGTTCGTTTTTTTTTTTTTATTATTTATCGTAATTTATTTTAATCAATTGGACATGTTGATAGGGGTTTTTATTTAGTCATTTATTGTTTTCCTTGTAAAGTTAATGACAAAAATTATATTTACTAACAACACTAATTTAATTAATTTAATTTTGAAAATTAGATCCTTTTAAAAAATGTTAATTACTTTTGGTTACTGGAACTACTTCGATTACGAATTTCAGCAAGTTTGTCTCCGTCATAAAATGATTTGTCGTTTATCTTGCGGATTAATTTTATTTTACCGGTGTATTTAAACCTGTTTATTGAGTGCATTGAATGCCCGTCTCAGGTGAAATAGTGGCCTCTGATGAGCAAAGGACAATTTGTAAATAGATGTCTGAAAGATGTTTAAAGACACTCATCGCTTTGTCATTCGATTAACGACATAGAGAAAACTCTGAAAAAACTTCAGTCAGGATTGCCTTGCCTAGTTTGTTGTTCCGACTCTATGATAGTCCGTTATGCGAATGTTCAGGGCAGAAATATTGATTTCCTAGTTATTAGTTGTCATATTAAGTGGAGTTGCCAGGTTGATTTTTATTTTTGTTTTATTTAGATTAAGGACGTGACAAACGTGAGGTCATAATGCACCACTCTAGCCTAGGGGAGTCTGGTGGGTAATGCAGGTCAAAACCACCCACGGGTTTAAGGGATTAAAGGGTTTCTGACTTCGCGGTCAGGGGGGGGGTCCTAGGGTCCTTTTGTCATCGTTTCGTTGTCATTGTCATTGTCGTCCGGGGAGGTCGTCAAGGGAAAAGGAGTTGTTCAGACGACAATTTGCCAGAGCTCGCTCTATTTCGTGAGTAATTACTCCCCTCGTACAAGCGGTGATGAGTGCGAGGTGGGACTGTTAATTTGAATCACTTGCACGATTAACAGGCCATTCTCCATGCCGATTTCACTCCGGGCCCATACGGGAGACGAAATGGCATATAAAATGATGGGAGTTAAACGACGACCGTGAGAAACTAAGACGCGTTCAACCGGTTTTTGGTCATATTGCGCCGCATGTGATATTTGAAGTTAAGAATGAGTTTTATATGGTGTTTGATTGAATTCTTTTTCTAAAGAAAAAAAAATTGGATGGGCGTTGACAGTGTTTAGTAAGAAAAGAAAGAGAAAAAGAAAGAATAAGATTTTTTTATTTCAGTTAAAATATTTTTTATTAAAGGGAAATTTGTTTGATGTCTTTGGATTTTATGTTTAAAAGGCTCGTCAATTTGTTCGTCCTAATGCGTTATATCCTAGGGGATCTGAGGAGGTTGGGCCCAAAAAATTACTTTGGATTAGAAATTTGGCAATTTTGTCGCCCCTAATAATTTGAATAATTTCATCCTATGATTGAAAGAGATTAATAGTCGGTGCGCTAAGGCATCATATTTTGGTACGTTCTGCTTGCATAATATTATGGATGTATGGTTAGGTTCATCAACATGTGTATTGTGTGGCTCGTTGGTCCTAATTGTGGCTAGCCAAACTGCTTCGCAATGCCGAAGGTCTATGGTTCAATCCTGCTAAATTCATTAAATTCTTACTTCTGATTTTGGACTTTAGTCCATCGGTTCTTGTCTTAGGAATTTGTAAACGGTTTTTTGGTTTATTTGGATTAAGAACAACGTCAACCGTTGGATCTTAATGCAACACTCTAACCTATGGGTTGGGGGAGAAGGGTCTCATGCTAAGTCCGGAACCAGCCACGGGTAAGGGGAGGAAAGGGGTTTCTCACGTTGCGGTCCGTCATTGTCTTCGTCATCGTATTGTGGTTGTCACTGTCGTCAATCGTCGTCGAGGGGGTCGGCAAGTGAATGGGGCAAGGTTCCCCGACGACGATTGCGCAGAGCTCGCCCATTTTCGGGAGTAAAATACTACGCCTTTAACTGCTGATGTTGTCGAGGGGACTTTTTCTCTTGAATCGCCTTTTTAAGATTAGCGAGCCATGCTCTGGGCCAATTCTACCCCGGGCCCAGACGGGGGTAGCACTTTTAGGATAATGTGGAGGCCAAGTCCCTTGCTGCTCAGAACTCACCACGAGTAGGGAAGAAATATTGGTTTGGTTATTTGGATAAAGGACAGCGTCCAACCGTAGGTCCATAAGGCACCACTCTAGCCTAAGGGGGGGGGGGAAGGAGGGGCCAATGCTGGTCGACCAGCCACGGTAAGGGGCAGGAAAAAGGGTTTCTCACGTCGCGCCGGTTTTTCCCCCCCCACACCCCCCCCCCCCCCCCCCCCCCCATTGTCTTTTGTCGTCGTTCGTGGGGTTGTCATTGTCGTCGTCGGGGAGGTTCGTTCAAAGGAAGGTGTTGTTTCCCCAATCTACGACCGTCAGAAAGCTCGCCTCTTGTTTTCAGGGAGTAACATACTCTCCTTTCGTATCAGATTGTTATTGCGAAATGGACTTTATCTCCTTGCTCTCCTCTCTGGCCAGACGGGTGTTAAAATGACGTTTCATTCTTACAGAGGGATGGTCGTGTTAGAGCATCCCAGTGAAACCTGCACCACAATGAGACTTGACAAACCCGCCTGCTTTTTAATGCCCACTCATACTCCTACAATTAGCAAGAGATGAGTAACGGTTGGTTGTGAATTTATCACTTATTCAGCCCACTGAAACAAAGCATGGTCGACGGAATCATGCAATTGTTTTCCATAAACCAGCGTCGGTTTATTTCATAAGTTTAGTGATCCCCTCAGTAATTTTTTCCCGATATTAAAAGATGGTTTTTTGTTTGAGATGATGCGATCTGATAAAGACGAACGGTGAGACACTAGGGCGCTTCACCCGGTTAGGTCATATGCGCCGCCTGTGATATTGAAAACGATTAATTAAATTGAGGTTAGATGTGTTTTGATGATTACATAAGTTTTCTAATTTCTCGAGCCGTGTTTTACTGCACCTTAGGGTTCGCGTCATTGTGTTACAAGCCTCCAACTCTTAATGGGCGTACTTATGCAGTTTGCACAAAACATTCGTAATAGAAAACGGGTGGGATTTATAAAAAGTTGGAGACATAACGCTTCAGTTAAATCTTGATTTTACATACAAGCTTTGTGGACGGGTAAGATACATAATAAAATTATCAGGTCCATAAATGGAGTGTTTATGCAGATTTAAACAAATTTTGTGCAAATTGACTGTTCCTTTGCTCATGGTATTTATTTGTATAGATTAATAATTGGACACTCTTCGTTAGATTTATTCGTTTAAAAAAAAATGTAACACTGTGTAGTTCTATTATCACACATTGAACATGTCGAACACCTAGTGGCAAAACTGAGGTGGCCCATCTCCAATTTTTTTTCATTTTTAACACTATTACATAAAATGTCGGGGTTATTTAGATACAGGGCGCGTCAACCGTTAGGTCATAATGCGCTACCTGAGCCGGTGATTGTGGAGTTTTGCAGGGGCTCTCTCATGTCGAGTCGTCATCGTTCATAGTGTCCAATTTCATCGACATGGGAGGGGGGCCCACTACCGACCGCCAAGCTCGCTTCTAGTTTTCAGAAGTAATATACTACCCTCATATAATACTCGCTGACGTTTGCGAGATGTGCTTTGTCTCATTCCTCGAGTTCTTAGTCATGCTCTGCCTAAATCTACCCCGGGCCCAGACGGGGAACAGCTGTTCTAGCCCACACCGAACAGTTTTCAAATAGTTTCGGAAGGAAAAGCCTATAATGAATGATTGTTGATCAATGCTCCAACTGACCATTCATTCCACACTTAATTCAATTACTAAAACCGTCAGACAATATCACGGGCATAAGTTTTGATTGGGATTTTTTTTGATTTCTTTTAAATGGGGGACTTAATCGAAGCCATCCATTTTGCAAATTGTCGTCCATCTTTTCCAATCACTACAGACGACGACGTGAGAACTAAAGCGCTTTAACACCAATAGGCAATATTCCTTCTTTTATTATTTTGTTGTTTTTAAGTTTATATAACGACAAGAATAAATGATGAAATAAAAGGAAATTAAAAAAGGAATTGTGGTAATAAATTTTGTGTTTAATTGGGATTAAATTTGGTAAACAATAACTCACTGAGGAATATAGAAAGCTGCCTCCGTGTCCTATATGACCCTGATGTCTCCGGAGGAACCACGTTGCAAGGTAGGAACAAGCAGCCAAACTACATCAAAGTAAACTCAAAGGGAGGGCTCACTGACTGTACTAGAAACCTGGGTTTTTATACAAAGATTCAAAATTAAATTTTGTTTTTAATGTTTGAAAGCGCTTTTAAACCGTAAGGTCATAAAGCGCCACTCTATCCTAGTTAATGTGGGTAGGAGGGGACAATACTATTCAGAACCACCTCAGGTAATGGAAAAAAGGTGGAGATCTCACGTCGCGGTCATCAATCGTGTTTATCATCTTCGTTTATGTCATTGTCTCAGGAAAGGTCGGCAATGGAAAAGGAGATGTCTTCCTACTACCTATTTCTAGAGCTTCGGGCCTCACGTTTTCCGGGTAAGTAAATTCTCCGGACTCCCTATTAGCCAATACTTTGTTTTCTTGAAATTGCCTATTAGCAGAAACCGATGCTTTGGTCAAATCAGACCCTTATTTTATTTATTTATGTTATATAGATTCAGGTGCGTCAACCATTAGTTCTTAATGCGGCCAACTCTAGCCTAGGGGATATGAGGAGAAGGATCAATACTGGTCAGAACCATCACGGTTAGGGGAGGAAAATGGGGTTGTTCGCTCCTCGCGGGTCGTCAGCGTCTTTGGGACTTTGGGAGGTCGTCATGGGTTTTGAAGAGGGTTCCCCGAACGACTACCGGCCAGAGCCGCCTCTATTTTCAGGGAATAATCTTTCTAATGCTAGCTGTTTGTTTTCATTGACTTACCCCTTCCTCTTCCCAGGCATTATGAATTAACAGAGCCATGCTCTGGGCCTCAATTCTTTACCCTGGGGGTTGGTGGGACCTTCCTGTGATTGACAGAACCAGCAATCGACGCAGGGAGAGTGAGCTGGAAAAGATCAAACGTCCCAAATGACTAGAACTAAAATAGGTCTTTGACGTTTGACATCCCGAGTTACAAGAGAAAAGTAAAACACTTTCTTAATATCGATGTCTGGGCTTGACATGAGTATTGTCGGCAGATACAAACCTCAACCAGACCAGGCAATAAACCGATGACCGAAATCAAGATTCCTACGTATCTAAAAACAGCTCTCCCTACAAACATCCTCCAAAACTCGAGAGAACATCTTTTGTTCTATATCAACACAAACTAGGTGATTATCTTCTTTTCCGAATTACAAATTGAAATGTTATTTTTTCCAGACAATAAAACACGACTTTGTGGTGTGAAATCCAATTTCCAAAAACAGACAAAGACTGGCGTCTGTTCTCAACAATGCCTATCCACAGCCCTCTAAATATAAAAAATTATTTTCCTTACGCGGCTGCGGCGCGATAACGCATTGGGTGCCCCGCCTAAAGAAAATAGTGCGCAATAGTTTTTTATTTTTATTTATTAAAATTATGTTTAATACAACTTTTTAATATATTACTATAGTAAGTATTAGGACGACGAATTCTAAAATGTCCTGTTTGTTTTATTTAAAAGTGTATTTCCTTCTCTCATTACTGTGTATTTTCCCACAATCCGGCTGCGCAGTGGCCCTGTCTTGGCTCGGAGCAAAGAGCTCAGATTAAAAGAACCTCCGTCCTTACTTTATTATTGTTCTAACGGTGTTTGGTTCTGAAGAGTCGATAAAGAAGTATCACGGGGAAACTTCTTCAATCGACTCTGTTACTAGGCTAGGCCGCGTCGTGAACTGTATTTACAATCGCGTTGGTGATGAGTGTGTTGATAAGTATAACACAGCTCGCTTTGGCTGTGCTTTACTTTGGGTTTTCTATGCCAGTATAATTTGGAGACTAGTTGGGCAAACTGTGTCAATTAGTAAACATAAAAACGGTTGTTTCTTATTTTTGTTCAATACACATTTCGAAACATTCCGTACTCAGGAGATGATAACAGTAGGGTGTGCACACATTTCAAACTTTGCTCAAGTTAATATATTGTATATCTTAGTTTTCGTGATTTACAAGGATTTAATTTATTTATTTTTATTTATTTATTATATATACAAGTTTATATTGTATAGAGTGATTTTTTATGTAAGTTTTTTAGTATGATTTTTGATCGATTCAAATGAATCATGCTTTTTGAAGTCCTACTTTTATTAATTTAATGAGGACATAGGAAAGTTTTTTCTTCCCTTGTCATATATTGTAAACATTCTTCCATGTTTGAAGAGGGATGTTTTCGTGCAATACTAGGCCATCAATGTTTGGTGCATTCCTGTTTTAAACGTGATGTAAATTAGATCTTAAAATCCTTTTATCAGGGCGCGTCACAGGTAGGTCGGATGGAGGTTTGGAGGTAAACTACAGCTAGCTTGTTCGAGATTATCATAATGTGCGGCACCTTATAACAAAACAAAATATCTACGTAAGTGTCCCGTTATTTTTTTTTTACACTTGGCAGCTTAGGCAACGCTTCTTCCAGTCGCGTTGCTGATGAGCCTTGTTTTTGTTTTATTTACATCCATCTATTGTATAAATGCCGTTGCTTTTTAGTGTTGTGATATTTGTTATGAAAGTTTCAAAATATTGTTTCGTTTTTTTGGATTAAGGGCGGCGCTACCCGTTCGGTCATAATGTTTTCCACTTCTAGCTTAATGAGATGTGGGAGCAAAATCCCATGCTGTTATAACCGAGCCACAGGTAGGATGTGGGGAGGATGTGGGGAACCAAAGTAAAAACCTTTGATGTTAGTAGGTACTGAATGGTTTTTAGTTTGTTTGTATTGAGGGCGCGTCTCTTTGATGTCCATAACGCGCCAACTGAATGTTCAAACTCAGGACAGATGAACAAAAAGTATAACGGCGCTCTGTTCAAACTGGAAGTAAGAGTTAACACGGTATTGCTTGCGACTCTCCTCACGCTACCGTGGAATAAAACTTTTATTGGATGGCCGGTGGCCGTGACTAACCAGATTTTAGGGTGTTGGGTACTGATAAGAAGGTTTTTCTCAACTTCTTATTGGGAAACACCTCCCGTGGTCATGATACCCCGCCTGAGATAGATTTTTTAATTTCTGGATTGATGTCCATATATAGGGATTGCCGAGGGCTTTAACAGAGGACTCACTACCAGCATTCGCATTAACTTCTAAGAAAACCTCGGGGAAAACTTCAGTCCGGATTGCCGGTGGAGGGATTCGGCCCGTGAACCTCCCTCATCAGAGTCTCACACCGCACTGGTATGACTATCTCTTTGCTCAGAGCTCGAGTGTCTCGAATTACTTGCGACTCGCACGGCTACCTGGTGAGGATTGAGAGCTAGCGGTGCTTTGTAGTCATGTTCTCAAACTTAACTTTGGGCACACGTATCTCTCTTCTCCGACGACTGCCAGAGCTTGCCTCTAGTTTCGGGTAGCAGTATAACTCCTCTCTTTACTAGGCTGATGTATGCGAGTGGTTGTTTTCTCTTAAATGGCCTTGGTAACGATTAGCAGACCATGCTCTATAATTGTTTTCCTTTGTACATGTACATATGAAATTGAAATGAAATGAAATGTCTGCAAAGTTATAAATAAGATAGTTTGTTGTTATCATTGGATAGAAGACTAAGCCAATAACTTCCCAAAATGTTCTATTATAAGTTTTCCTCTGGTTCAGAAACATGTTTAAAAACAATTTGAGACAGGTACAATCACGAACCTTTAACGTCTGGGTGTCGAATCGCGGAACTTGTTTGGCGACTACATCAACTGAAGCCGTGGACACCTGAAACAAGACAAGAATTAGAGAGACTTAATTGAATTGGATTTGTGGGACATTTATTTATTTGGATTGATGGAGCGTCAAACCTTAAGGACATATTTTGCGCCAATCCTATCGTAGGGGATTATTGGGAAGGGGGGGCGCATGCCTGTCAGAACCAGCCACGGGTAGGGGAAGGAACGATGGTTTCTTCTTCAGGTAGTCATCGTCTTTTTTCATCGTTCTTTGTGTAATTGCATCGTCTTCGATGATGTCGTCAAGGGACAGAAGAGCTTCCGCGACGCTTTGCTAGAGGCTTGCCTCTAGCTTGTAGAAGTAATACACTCCCCTCTTAAAGCTTATGATTGTCTGGTGGAAACTTTTCTGTCTTGAATCGCGCATATCACGATTAGCAGGCCAATGTTTTTGGGCCAGTTCTACCCCGGGCCCAGACGGAGAACACTACTTCGGATAAATAAATAAAATTTGTCGCCATTTATTCCCAAGATGGCGTCAAATACATTTGAAATAAATCTTCTTTTCGTTTATTTTCAATCAATTGATGCTAGCTATGTATGATACAATATTTAACATGTTCACTATTCGATTACATTTTTTCTAGCTACATACTCGATTCTAATACGAATATTTTTGTCATTATTGATTTTCGAGGACGATGAGTGGTGATAGTAAGGTTGCAGGAAAGTTACTAAATGCCTGCCTTATATTGGACATGACCCCGCGATCTAGTAGTGTCAAAACACCTAAGACAGATGTAGCTACTATAGAACCACCCTGGAGAAACTAGGGCGCTTCTAACAGAGTGGGTCATATTGCGCCGCATGTGATATCCTTAGTGAATAAATTTACGAGTTTTGTTGTTTGTTGCTGATAACTAATAGGGCTAGGATGTTCCTGACAACCTCCTGGTTTTTTCTATTGGTAAATACGTGCCTCATAAATAGGTTCTAAGTTGTTTTAAGTGTTCTGGACAAAAATATACCTCGGCCCGACGGGGGGTACGCATCCGTTGGTCGTCGTCGCTATGTCTTCGTTTGTGTTTTGTCCATGGTTGGTGTCGTCGGGAGGGTCGTCAAGGGTATGAGGAGGGGTCCTCGACGACGACTGCCAGGGCTCGCCTCTAGGTCGGGGGATTTATGTTGCCGTACAGAAAATAAAAGGAACCGCAGACACCAATGAGTTGAATCCACCTGTGTTCCCTGCAATAGTAGTGTTCACAAAAGATTACGGAGACATTCACAACACGACCCCGTGAGAAACTAGGGCCTCCGACCAGGAGGTCCATATTGCACGGCCATTAGCCTTGTATATTAAGAACTGAATTTTCTGTTTTGTTTTTTTAAATTGTTTTCTCAATTAATAAGTAATAGAATATGGTCAGATAAGAAGTTATAACATTTTTGTTTATAATTTTGTTAAAAGGGTGAACAGTCAGATAGTTGATTATGGTAAAAACAAATTACTTCGAATACGGGTTTTAAATTGTTTTGTCGACGTTGTCATATCCATAGGTTAACATCAACGAGTAGGATATTTTCATTTATAAATTCCAAGTTTTTAAGGTTAAGGGCGCGTCAAACCTCAGTTTCATAATAACGCGCTCTCTGCCTTAGGGGAGACGGGGAGTAAAATCTATATGCTGGTCAGAACCAGTCACGGTAGGGGGCGGAACGTGAAGGATTTGCAACGTGGAAGTCATCGTTTTTGTCATCGTTCGTGTTTGTCAATGTCGTCAACGGTCAAGGACGACGACTGCTAGAGCTCGCCTCTAGTTTTTTGGGGATCAATGTGCTCCCCTTTTACTAGCTGATGTTTTTGGAGGGGGGGGGGGGGGGATAGACTCTTTCCTCGCCTTGCAGAGCCACGCTCTAAATCCTAGCTAGGAATAGTTTTTTCGCAAGTTAGATAGAGTTTCTTGTTGAAGAGTTTATCCCCAACAAAAACCAAAATTTGTAAAAAAAAAAAAAAAAAAAAAAACCTGCAAGTCAAGCGCTCTTTCAAAAGTCTTGGCTGTGAATGCTGTGGTGGAGGGGTCCATGCCCATGCCCACGGGTGAAGAGGACAGGGGGAGAAATCTCACGTCGCGGTCGTCATTGTCTTGCCATCGTCGTCGGGTGGTTGTCAGAGAAAGGGGGCAAGGTCCCCGACGACGATTCGGAAGGAAATATTTTAAATTTTGAAAGAGAAAAAAAAAGAAAGAACAAAAAAAGATAACAAAAATAAAAAAAAAAAAAAAAAAAAAAAAATAAAAAAAAAAACAAGAAAAGAAAAAAAAAACAGAAAAAAAGAAAAAAAATAAAAAAAAAGGGGATAATAAAAAAAGAAAAAGAAAAAAAACAACTAAGAAGGAAAAGAAAAAATAAAAAAAAATAAAAAGAGAAAAGAAAAACAAAATGAGAAATTAAGAAAGTTTTTCACCGTTATCATATGGTAAAAGTTCTTCATACGATTGGGAGAGATCAATTTGCGTGCGAAGGCATCTATTTGGTAGCATTCTGCTATCACAGATGTAAGTTTTAATGGTACATCACATGTGTCAACATCTGGGAATCAAAAACCTTTTCTCTGGTTAAGAGGTCTCCCGTGAGTCAGAACGTGTGTTCCTACACAACAACCTGCTCCTCAATACAAAAGTTTAAATTATACGTTGTTTTGTTACAAGCTTAATTGAGATATTACTAATGACGCAGGAGTGTAATCGGTGGTTTCTAAAAAAAAAGCAATGTCACTATTTCAATTAAGGACACTATTTATGTTCAAACTTGATCAAGTTGACCCCACCCCTCACACGCGCGATTATCAACAATTGTGCCAGAGTGGATCACTTTTTGAACGCAGCATTAAGTTCGCAGAAAATAAATAAATACATCCCTATTTTAGATTCTACCCACACAGGCATAGAACTGAGTTAGTGGGGGACAGTAATCAAAGCGACCAAGCCAACCCTGTAGCCCCAACGCATCGAACGAATGAGCATTAACCGTGGGATAACCCGCGGAGCAACGACAGAATTCAACAAGGCCATTATTAAAATTAAATTTAAATTTATTTTTTTCAGAACAACTTTTAAAATTTATTATGTGTCTGGTTGCTTAGGACGGCTCCAAAGTCACCGTTTTTACAATTCCTAAGACAAGAACTGATGGACTAAATCCAACTTATAAGTTTATAAACTATCTGATTTTGAGTGAATCGAACCCGGACCTTCTGCATAGCACCAGGTATAACGACGAATGGTAATCTAGGGCGCTTCAGAAAAAAAACCGGTTTAGATCATATTGCGCCGCCTGTGATATGTTTTATAATATTATTTTTGGTATATTGTTTTATAATTAAATAAAAAGAAAAGAAGGCGATGGAGATGTTAATATAGGAGCTAAGTTATTTGAAGAAAATAAAATGTTTAATGATATCTGAATTTTAGTGTTTGCTTACCACTAAATTAAATGGTTACCATTGATGTTCGACACTTTTCAGGTGCGCGATAAGCAATGTCCAGCGTTGCTAGAAGTGCCAACAAGTAGCCATCACTTTACCATTTACTTACGTGTTTGCTGGTTTCGAATGAGAGATTAAGAAGTTTGTTCGCCGTTATTCATAAACAGAAGCTATGTCATAAAGATTGGGAGAGTCTAGTTGCGTGCGCAGGGCATCATATGTCAGCCTGATTAACCAAAAGTAAACCATTTGATGATAAACTAACACTTTTTTAGTTTTATTTGGTATTAAGGGCGTGTCAATCGTGAGGTCATAACGCCGCAACTCGTTCTGAATGTTCAAACTCATGACGCTAGACTAACACAAATATACGGCGCTCTATTCAAACTGAAATAGAGTTTAACAAGGTATTGCTGCTGTTTCTTAAAATTTTATCAGGGACCGCGTCACTTAGTTAACGTTTTATTTTGTTCAGGGCGTGTCAACACGTTAGGTCATAATCGCCACTCTAGCAAGGGGATGATCGGGTAGGGGCCCATGCTGTATAGAACTCGACGACGACGTGAGAAACTAGGGCGCTTCAACCGGTTAGGTCATATGCCGCCCCACTCTAAGCCAAGGGATATGCGGGTATGGGCCCCATGCTGGTATGACGTCGACGACGACGTGAGAAACTAGGCGCTTCACCGGTTAGGTCATAATGCGCCACTCTAGCCAAGGGGATTATGCGGGTAGGGGCCATACTGGTCAGAACCAGCCACGGGTAAGGGAGGAATGAGGGGTAGTTTCATAATGCGACATAGCCCTAGGATTGTGGGGACTAAAATCCCGCAGCTGGTCAGAACCAGCCACGTAGGATCGAGAGAGAAAGGAGACGGCAAGTGTTTAAACATTAACTAGGCCTACAGGCCAATGTGCCTTGAGGTGTATTTGTTGGGTCTTGTTTTGTTACACCAGCTCTGCTTCCAGTCCAGGAGGTTGATCCTTCTTTAGGCAGAATTATTAACTTCTGTTGTGGGAATCGAGTCATCATTCTCGGCTTAGGATTGAGTAAACGGTGACTTTGGAGCCGTTTCTACACAATAAGTTTTAAGGCGCTTTCCGCGGGGGAACCGTGTCCCGACTTGATTGGATGGGATGCCCGGTCTCTAGTTGGTCATTGTTCGCTCGTCGATGTATCGGTGCCTACAGGGTTGGCTTGTTCGGCGTTTTAATTCAATGTTCCCCCACTGAAAATCATTTCTTTTACTGAGATGATTATTTCTTATTAGTTTTTTATCGCCAACGTATTTAAAATAAATCAGTCATTTAAGCAATCTTTATTTAAGGCGTGTTACATTCTCCAATTTTCATGTGAATTAAAAATATTTTATTTGAGCCCTGGCTCCAAGCAACTTAATTAAGCTATTTTCTCATGGTTTTCCAACCTAGCGACGACGTGAGAAACCAGGACGCCTTCACCGGTTAGGTCATATTGCGCCACCCTGTGATAATGAATGTTGCTGAGATGAGATAATGGTGTGTTTGGAATGATTATATTGTTTTCTAAAGTGTATTATAACAAAATAAAATGATGAATGAGAGTTATAGGAAAACAAAAGTTTATTTTGCTGGATGGCGAAGCGAAGACTTTAATTTCAATGACCCCCAAAAAAATTAGCTCGGGTGTTAGTTTTTTTGTGTGTGTCTGTTCGGGGGGGCTCTCTACCGGCCGAACGTCATATCCGTTTTTGAGTAAAATGTAGAGGGGATCTTTGTTATCTCTGAACTTAGAGATGATTGTTTTTGGGTCCCTCTAAGAAATATTTCTCATGAATATCGTACTTTTTAAACGATTTTTACGATTTTTTTGTCGACTTTGTTGAAAAAGGAATGACGACGTCAGAATGTGGGGCGCTTCAACCCGGTTAGGTCTATTGCACCGCGTGTGATATTGAAAAGTTGATGAGATGAGTTAAAGGTTTGTTTAATGATTATATGGTTTTTATGGGTATAAAATAAAATAAAATGATGGTTCTGAAGTATACTTCAAAAATCATAACTTTTAGGACTATACGGCCTTCTCACTGAGTGTACTTGTTCTTTTGGCATGGTCGTTCGTAGATCGATTCGTATCTTGGAAAGTCGATGTCGTTGGTCAGTGGAGGAGAAGCTGTGTGTTTTTCATGATTCCTGTTTCGAGGCTACGACTGAGGCAACTGGGTTAAAATGTGAAAACCATGTATAAACTAATTAATACTAATAATCCTGACGGGTTTGATTTTAAATCAGAAACTAGAGAAAATTTCATTTTATTTCATAAAAGAATCATGTGATTCACTTAAGTATAACAATTTTTAATATAATTCTAGTCAACTCTATTTTATTAAATTCTAGAAAATGCCAAGGTCATATTTTTCGTCATTTTCGCATGATGCGTCACCCGGACATTTGCTTGGACGCTAGTTTTCAGATTAATGACCTTTGTGCTGGTCTTGTTGAATTGTTATCATAACGGGTATACGATCGTATTTGGATGTTAGAAGCGCTTTTGGTCTGTCAGTGTGCAGGGAAACTTTGAAGTTGAGTTTGGAAATCGGTCTGTTCGTGGGCGATTCGAGGCGTTGCGTAAAACTTAGAGAAGTGAACTAGGAAAGAACACTTGGTATAGGAAACGCGTGTTCAAATCCGCGAAATGATAATCGAAAACGAACGGCGATCTGCCGAAGAAAAATACAGAAATCAACGAGAACGGTAACCAACCGAGGTACATTTTTATAAGGCTAGCCTAGCCCAGGGATACGTGGGTAAAACGAACTTTTTGCATGTCTTTAGGAGCATATTAATAAACCTACGGGACTTGATAAAAAATACAGCCATTCGATAACCATAAAGGGTTAGAATCATTAATAGCCGAAGGCTGAGAGTTATTGGGGTTTTAAAGAATCGAGAAGATTATATTCGCGTAGCCTGGAATTTAGGACGCGATAACGCAAGCAAAGTTTGGTGGTTGTTATTTACAACGAATATCAGATTGAAATATTATAAAAGGAAATCAGCGAGGATAATATCGGTTTATGAATCCAATATAGGGACATATAAGGCACAGTTATTTACCATTCAATATCTTGCAGAGGATTGTTTTATGGTAAATTGTTTTGAAATCGTACAATGCAGAATTAGTTTTGAAGAATAAATGGCGATTTTAATTGCAAAGAGCTTAGGATAACTCAACAATAAGAACTCGGAACATTCGTGAGTGCCTGATTCCACCACGTCGAACGAAGTGCTTTGGTAATAAAGACGGGCGAGGACAGAACTGGGCACGATTAAAAGAGGCGTGTTTAACATTATTGACCGTCTGACAGTTTATACCGTGTGAGTACAGGAAAACTGGTTGTTGGACTTGGAATGCTGATATCGGGCAAGTGTGAAACATTAAAAACGTACGGTCAAAGTTTGAAATTTATCCGAACGATAAATATCGTAATTTTATCACCGCTCAACAATATCAAGGGAAATTGAACTTCAAGGAGGAATCACAGCCGGGATCGAACTCAAGACAGGATCGTCGATACAAGAACTACGTCAGTCTACAATACGCAGCAAGTTACTGCCTACACGTCGGACTTTCGTAACTTCATAGTTTCGATGGGAGTCCATGATCTTTGTGATGAGTATTTAAATTAGTTTATTAACAATTATATTTCGCATAAACTTTCGCCGGAAAACTTTGCTGTTGTCCATCAAACTAAGAGGTATCTTACTGGATATCCGTTTCGCTATTAGGCATCTACTGATAGGTAGGGGTTTTGAACTGTAGTTCCTTGTCAATGAAGGAAATTCATTTGTGTCATGCAATATAGCCTTCTGTTTAACTTATTAACGTTGATTGTTTGTTGTAATGTCATCCTAGATCTAGTAATAAATTATAAGTTTGTATTTCAGAGATGTTTGTCTTCGCTGTGGTACGATTTCGCAATTTTGTGGGTCTTGGTGAGTTTATAGGGGGGTGTTGTGGAACTGGTTAGGCAACTATAGACCTTGAGTACCAGGTTTCACGCCTAGGTAGAGTAATCAATTCAAGTTTGAGTGATTTTAGTCTTGATCATTTGTTTTTTATTCTTAGATTAATTTTTACTTCCAAGTGAGAATCAGAAATCGTGTTTCACTTTAATTTAGTCGACCCATCGCCGAGATGTTTTTTGGTTTATTAAATGGTATTTTTTTCGAAGTATAACTTTTTTTAGAGAAGTATCCAACGGAGCTTATCGTTACATGAGGGGTCGTAGGTTTCGTTGTGTTTACAAGGTGACAGTTTGAAACGACAGGCCTCGTAATTTATCGAATACTTATTTGGAATACCATACTTGAGTTCTCGTTTCGATTAAGTGTAAAAAATGATGCCTCATGACAGATTCCGTTGAAACTTAACACTCTTAATACACATTAGACGCCATTCTATGAATATGGCCGCCTAAGGTAATTGATTATTGAGAACCGAACGGGTGCTCAGACTGAAATAACTACCTGGAAGTCTAGTATGGCTACAACGCACAACAAAATGTTTTTAGAGGGACACAATTTTCACGCGATAAATACCGGGACATTATGACGACGTGATATACTAGGGCGCTACAACGGTTAGTAATATTTTGCCGCCTGTGATTTTGTAAGTAAACGAAATGAGTTTATGGTTGTTGTTTGATGATTATCTTGTTCCTAAGTGTATGTATGTAGAAATAAAAATTATGGATATGATAGTAATCGCAAACAATATATATTTATTTTTAATAGAAATAAAAATTTATAACGGAAATGTGTTTGATGTTAATAAATTTTTTTGTTTAATAAATATATATCGAAATAGAAAATTGAAATATTTCGCCGTTTAAAAAATTTGTTTACTTCGTATTGGCCACAGCCTTTGAGCTCAAACAATAACAATCAATTTCCAGATAACACTTAGCGGTGGCTTTAAACATCTTTCATTGTTTTTTTATCTTTGCGATGTGTCAAAATGAAAAATAACTGCTAGACACGAGACATTGAGACGATCCGTATCATCGGGCCCGGGAAAGATTTGGCCGTGCATCCTCTGCCGATCATACAAGGCGAGATAAGAGGCCATCTCGTAAACCATTGCTGGTTAGTTCTAGGTTTGTTCGGATACGAGGGCGCGTTAACCGTTAGTTCATAATGCGCCACTCTATTAGCTTAAGCAGTGGTGTTCCAACTGTGGTACGCCGTACCCCCCAGGGGACGTGGGGGAGTTTCCAGGGGGTTCGCGATAATAGTCCATCATAACCAATACATTATTTGTTCTGTCTAGTCAAAAGTTGGTGACAAAGATAAACCTAACCACTTGTTTGCTATTTTCTCTGAAATTCCCTTCTAATTAACCGTGTGAACCTCTCTTCTCCGCCGCCATTATAGAAACCCAACCCGTACAATACAAAGACTAAGCCTGTACAGTTTCTACAACGCAGGCTACAAGAACTTCAGGTAGTGTGAACAATGCGATCTTAAACATTAGTGAAGGTCCAATGCACTTGAAGTCAC
This sequence comes from Sweltsa coloradensis, assembly GCA_024449915.1. Classification (NCBI taxonomy): domain Eukaryota; kingdom Metazoa; phylum Arthropoda; class Insecta; order Plecoptera; family Chloroperlidae; genus Sweltsa; species Sweltsa coloradensis. The sequence continues at coordinate 108,809 of JAMZAV010002592.1, forward strand.
ACGACATTGTTAGAAAATAGCATTATAATTAATAATTATAATTTTTATTAATAAATTGTTATGTTTCAGATAATAATTATGATCGTAAACAAATTACGTTTATAAGTTGTCGACATTGTCACATATAGGTGCGCAAGGCATCATTTATTTGGTACAATTCAGAATTCGACGTTGCCATTCGATGTCGGCTACCAGTGTTGAATACGAGGCACGAATACATCCACTGTTCACGTACAGACGGGAAAGATCGACGGGGTCATGAAAACTAGGCGCTTCAACCGGTTAGGTCGTATTCTCCTTTTGTAGATAACTATATTTTGTATTTTTTGTTTTCCAAAGATAAAAATGAATAATATTATAATATAAACAGACTTTGAGATGGATATGATTTTTTTTTATTATTAAATATTTTTGGATGGTGAATTGAACTTGGCGAAAAAACGGACTCCAGTGAGAAATTATTTTGCAAGTTTACTCGTCATTCTATGATAAACGTTCTCATATCATTGTAAATGGGTCCAAATAGCAATGCGCAAAGCACCACTTGTGTCGCCTCTGGCAGCAACCTCTTATAGTGTAGGAGATATCCTGGTCAGACGTGTGGGTGGACAGTTCGAAGTCACGTTCCATTTCACACAGCAGATTTCAGGACCGTGCGCTTTACACTGGGCTTACGATATTATCGTCCTGGACTTGAGTCTTCATAGAGAAATTAAATTAGGTCTTCAGACATCATCTCACGCAGAATGAAACCACATCGACCGAAGAGCTCCGTATAAATCTATGTACAGTGAAATATGGAACAATTCCTTTAACGATGTGACGTGAAGAATCTAGGGCGCTTTGACCGGTTTAAGTCATGTTGCGCCGTCTGTGGATATTACAAGTTAAATTAAATGATTATATTGTGTGTTTATTGATTGTATATTTTCATAGTTTATAAAGAACATAAAATTTTTACAGTGAAGTGATGACAAAACAGCAACATATTTATGTGTAATAAATTATGTATGTTATTGGTTAATGTAATGGAGGTTAATGATGAAGTTGTTTTGTGTGAACTAAATTGTGGATTAACAAATTACTTCAGATGAGAAATTTAGTAAGTTTGTCACTCTGCGACTATCTTCATATGATCAGTTCGTTTATTTGAATTTAAGGACGCGTCCACCGTCGGGTGATAATGCCGCACACAGAACCTAGAGATATGAAGAAGAAAATCCCATGCTTGGTCAGAACCCAGCCACGGGTAGTGGGAGTTTAGGAAGTGGGGGGTGGGGGTTCCTCACATCGGGTACTTTATCCTTAAATGTCATATGTTGTCTCTGTGTCGTAAGAAACAGTTTCTCATATGGTTGCTAAGCTGAGTTGGAGTCCGCAAGACATAACGTCCCATATTGTGTCACACCTAGGGCAATCTTTGTCCCTGCTAAAGAGTAGCGTGGGTAAGATGTTGGTGTTTGGGTTAAGAAAATCCAAAACTGGAGTTGCTAGATAAAAGTACACAACTGTGAACAAAAGTAATGGTTTGCTGAATGGGCATATTGTCGGCAGATGATAAAACCACCAGCCCAAGGCTCTAGGTCTAGACGACATACACCGATGACCAATCAATGATGTTTTACTTACTCTAAGAAATCACGCCCAACACACACATCCAAACATAGACAGAACTTTCTTCGTTTGTAATCAACAATAATATTGATTAAACCTTCATCCAAATTAACGAAATGAAATGTCTTTAGTTCCAGAGACATAAAACACGACTTGGAAAGTGCGAATGCGACCAAGACAGACAAGATGGCGTTGGTTGTATTTCATCAACATGGCATTATCCACTCGCCTATTACATACTGAACATTATTTTCCCCACGCGCTGCGTCGAATAACGCTGTTTTGTGGTTCGCCGCACAAGAAAATATTGCGCAATTGTTTTTATGTAACAAGCTTATCATTTAAAAGGACACCGTTTATATTTGGTATTTAAAGTCCCATAGCTTTGTCAGAACAAAGCCTATGTAGGGGAAGGGGGAAGGAAAGGGAGGAACTCACGCCGTGGTTGGTCATCCTCTTTGTTCATCGTTTTGTGTGTCATGATCGTCGTCTTCTTAATTTGTTTATTTGGATTACGGGCGCGTCAAACCATATCGGTCGTAATGCTCCACTCATATCCTAATCTTCTAGGAGATATGGGGAAGGAAAGGGGTTCATGCTGGTCCAGAACCAGCCACGGGACACAGACATGGTCACTCAAGAATGTTTTGTTCAGCGAGCTACACCCCAAGAACGGAGGCTATCACGAAACCAACCCTGAGACGTCCCCCCCCTCAGCAGCCAAATCAACGCAGAAGTGGGACTTAACGATGCTATTCTTTATGGATAAAACATGTCATAAAGAGAAGAGAATAGGTATTCCTAGGACCAAGGAATTACATTTATTTTTTTCACTATACATTCGCATGTACATGTTTTTAAAGTCCCTTCCCGGCACTTCAACCATTCAATGGTGGAGGTGCCGGTCCTCGGCGCGTACAGAGGATTGTTCGATCGCTACGCACTGCACAATAGTGTCAATATTTTGGTGACCAATAACTTATCGGCAAACTATTTAAAAGTTCAGTTTTAAAACATCTGAGGTGAGCTTGCAAAGCAAAGATATGATTCGAACGATAAACTGCTATCTCCATTTGTTAATCTCGTTCTTAGCACTCAAACATGACACGGCAAGTACATATTATGTGACCCTGAAAACACATGTCTAAATGTGTCTGAGTTTTACTTTACTTGATTAAAGGCGCGTAAAACGTCGTCATAATGCGCCACTCGAGCCCGGGGTTGTGGCCAGGAGGAAAGACTTATGCAGGTCCAGAAACAGCCACAGGTAGGAGAACAAAGGGGGGTTCTTCACTTAGAGATCGTCATCGTCTTTGTCCATCGGTAAGTGAGCAAAAGCGGTGTATCTGTACTGACGACGTGAGAAACTAGGGCGCTTTGAACGGTTAGGTCATAATTTGCGCACGCCCGTGAATGTAGTTTTTTATTATTTTTGAATTGTTTTCCTAGGTATATCATTTTTTTTTTTATTTTGAGTTGGGGATCGGAGGGGGGGGGGGAGAATAACGTGCCAACTGTATTTGAAATGGAAAATGTGATGTGATAAAACACATGTGAGAAGTCGACTGTATATTATACTAGGGAAACGCCAAAAAGTCGTTGTTAAACGAGTGAGTGAACCAATGTTGATAACCCGGGAACATGCCCCTTTCCCTCCCCTTTAACTAAGATGGATCTAGCTCAGTATGGGAATTATACCGGGTACTCAACACATGGCTTACTCACTCCATTTTAAACACGACTTTGGGCGTTTCCCTCGTTTAAATTGAAAACATTCAAAATGCGAATCGTGTTCAAAACGTAATTAGCGTGAAACATTTGACAAATTTCCAATATAAACAACATCACATAATTTTTATTTCCCATTTAACACCCTTCAAAAATAATATGTGGGTCTAAAAAATATAAAAAAGTTCTACCCAACGGGTAAGCGAAAACCCCAACCCTCCGTGCGGTAGGCTACATGCTTACCACTAGGCCATGAAATCCACGTACTGGCGTCCCGCTAGCTGCTATAAACAAATGCTTTCGCTATTTAAAAAATCACATTATTTATTTATTGTGGGATTAAATCGCAATGGATCTAGCTGATTTGGTTAGTCAGTTCTCAATAAATCGTACCGGGATGTTCCTGTTTAAAATTTCAGCCCAATCTTTCAGCGGTTCGCTATTTTTCGACGTACAGACAGACAGACAGACAGCAATCACAGAATGAGAACCCGTTCGATTGAATGGAGACACTCGGTCGCTCCGCTTCCCTCGTTTAAATAAGACTAGGAAACGACGGAGCCAAAGGTCGTTAGTTTAACGAGTGAGTTAGCCAAGTGTTTTGAATTCTAAAACCCGGACCGTCTGGTCACCGTACGATCTCACTCTGCTTGCCAACAATAATTATTTAAATTGAAACATTCAAATGCAACATCGTAGAAATTCAAAACGTATTAGCGTGAAACATTTACAAATTTCCAATATAAAACAAAATCACATATTTTTATTTCCCATTTAAACACCCTTCAAAAATAATATGTGGGTCTAAAAATATAAAAAAGTCTACCCAACGGGTATCGAACCCCAACCCTCCGTGCGGTAGCTACATGCTTACCACTAGGCCATGCAATCCACGTAACTGGCGTCCCGCTAACTGCTACGAAACAAATGCCATTGATATTATTAAAATCACATTTTTATTTATTGTAGGCTGAAATCGCAATGGATCAAGGTGATTTTGTTAACAGTTCTTAGTAAATACGTACCGGATGTCTGTTGAAAATTTCAGCGAAATCTGTTCAGCGGTTCGGCTGATTTTCGACGTACAGACAGACAGAATCACAGAATGAGAGCCGTTCGAGTTGAATGGAGAACACTCGGTCGCTCCGCTCCCTCGTTTAACTAGGGAAACGCCAAAGTCGTTGTCAAACGAGTGAGTGAGCCAAGTGTTGAGTACCCGGGAACATCCCTTTCCTCCCCTATACCTAAGGCTGGATCGAGCCCAGTATGGGGAATGATACCGGGTACTCAACACATGGCTCACTCACTCGTTTAAACACGACTTTGGCGTTTCCCTAGTTATTTAAATTGAACATTTACAATGCGAATCGTGTTCAAAACGCATTAGCGTAAAACATTATCAAATTTCCAAGATGAAACCAAATCACCTAATTTTTATTTCCCATTTAACACCCTCAAAAATATATGTGGATGTAAAAATATAAAAAAGTTCGAACTAACGGGCATCGAACCCCAACTCTCCGTGCGTAGACTAATTGCTTACCACTGGGCCATGTCAGGCACGCAAATCTCGTCTCGCTAGCTGCTACTAAACAAATGCTATCGATAATTAAAAAAATCACATTTTTATTTATTGTAGGCTTAAATCGCAATGGATCTTGCTGATTTTGTTAACAGTTCTCAGTTAACTCGTACCGGATGTCTGTTTAAAATTTCAGCGAAATCTGTTCAGCGGTTCGGCTGATTTTCGACGTACAGACAGACAGAATCACAGAATGAGACCGTTCAGTTGAATGGAGACACTCGGTCGCTCCGCTCCCTCGTTTAATTAGTAAAACACACGTAAATAGCAAGAGAGGAATATTTAGACAAGGGACGTGGAAAGGGAATTCCTTTGTTTGTGTTAAGACTGCTCGTGAACTTGGTATACTCAAAACTGGACTGTCTATAGCCACAATTGAGAACCTCAGATCCTCCTCAGAGACGTTACCGTCTATCATGGAAAAGTATCCCAATGTTTTTAATGGCGAAACCAAAACCAAAAAGAAGAACGAAGAACGAGAAGAGAAAGAAGAAGAAAACCAAGAACAAAAAAACCTCGCACCACCTAGGCGGGAATTGATGATCTATATATTCGTCAGGTGGTGAAAGATGCTGTTCCCATGCAATGAATCTAATGGAAATTCAGGAGAGATCTGCCTCGGATCCTGAGATTTTAAGCTTAAGCGTGCAATAGGAACAAACATCTGGCCAGATGAATTGAAACACCAACAAATCATAAAACACGAGTTTTGTGTCGTTGGCGATATTGTGCTCAAGGGGTCTGCGCATAGTAGTACCTAAGAGTTTACGTACGCGAGTTCTATCAATTGCTCATGAGGGTCACCCGGGGATCGTTAGAACGAAACAGAGATTGAGATCCAAGGTTTGGTGGCCTTGCATCGATAAAGACGCCGAGAAGTACTGCAAGTCTGCCATGGTTGCCAACTTGTTAGTTCTTTTGATCCACCAGAACTGCTGCACTCTACTGAATTACCGCAATACGCTTGGCAAACATGTAGACATGGACTTTCTGAAGCTGACAGAAACAGAGAATCTACTGGTTGTAGTGGATTACTTCTCCAGATTCTACGAAGTAGAATTCATGCATAAAATAACAGATAGGAAAACTATCGACTTATTGAGCGATATGTTTGCCAGATTCGGAATTCTGAAGTTATAACTGCGGGCAATGGTACTCAATTTACCAGTGGGGAATTCAACAATTTTTTGTAAGACATTAAACATCAAACTTCACCTAACCACTCCGAAACGGTCAGCTAACGGGGAGATTGAAACGACAGAACCGTTCAATCTTGAAAGTGGTAAGAATTGCCAGAACTGAGGGTAGGAGTTTTAAGGTTGCGTTTCGAGAGCATCTTTTATCGTATCGAACTACACCGCATGCTGCTACAGGAGTTTCGCCTGCAAAGCTTATGTTCGGCAGGGAATTTCGCACAAATTTCTTCAAGTGCCCATGACTTACGTTCATTCTCTACTAGAAGAAGAAATATGGGATCGTGACCGCCTGTCGAAGTTCCGAACCAAGGATTATGCCGACCAATCTAGGAGAGCAAAAGACTGTAACATCCAAGTTGGAGATTCTGTGTTGCTGAGACAAGACCGTCACGACAAACTGGACCCAAACTGTCAGGATTTGCAGTACCGGGTCACAGCAAGACATGGGAACCAGCTTGCAGTCCAATCTCCTCAGGGTGCTACTTATAAGCGGAACACGACTAACGTTCGGAAAAATACGTGAACCCGGAGGAAGAGAGCGAGGCCACACTCCATTCACACATTCAGCGAGTCTAACAGTGGTACACGAAGCCTCAGCGGAAGAGTCGTCCGGGTGACGCCACCAAGAGAGCCGTGCTGGGAAACTCCACCGAAAGAGTTGCGTCGTTCATCTAGACTGGCTTCAAAGGGACCAATACACTACTCAAGAAATATAACAGTTTCCCTTGCGGAGGAAAGATTAGTTTTTTGCAACCCAAACAACATCATTTTTAATCATAGCTTTTGTATTTTGGTAATACTGTACATTTGTAAAAACAGTTTTGTTTATAAAACATTGTAAGAGAGTATTTTTTATGTTAAAAAAATGGATGAAACCCAAGTTGTTTCACCCCACAATCTAAAAGTAAAATCAAATCACAGCTATCTGTATTACACAAAACTCCAAAGTCTAGAAAAACCCCAAAAAAAAACCAGAAATATTTTTTAGTGGCACTTTTGTCAATAAAAAGATCTAATATTGTGATATCTGACATTGCCTGAGTGAATACAAATTTCCCCTAATTAAAATTTTGAAATTATACTTTAATTAACGCATATTTTCGAAAAAAAAAATGTGGGGTGGGGTAGCTTTCTTTGCTAAAAAGCTGTTGTTTTTTAAATTAAGCAACAAAAAATACTTTGACTTAAAAGCTTAGCCACGAAGGTTTAATTGAAATAGCAGGCATTAACTTGGTTCTAAGTAAGGGTGATAGAAAAAATTCAATTTTAAAGATCCCCATCTTAACTCCTCATAAACTCCTTTCAGAACTTGATTTATTCAAAGGACTCTCCAAGAGCCACGAGACGACTGAAAAACTAGGCCTTTACCGGTTGGGTCATATTGCGCCGCCTGTGTAATAAAATTTGATGAGATAAAAGGTGTGTATTTTTATTAGATTGCTTCTAAGTGTTAAATAACAAAAAAAAAATGTTGATAGTAATAGAAAAATAAAAGTTATGTAGTAATAAAAAAAAATAAATTAAAGAAATGTGTATGATGTGAATTAAATTTTGTTCCAAAAGAACTTTGGGTGCGAAAAAAAAAACCCGATGTATTATGAGAACTTTCAATCGAGGTGCCCGTTAGGGCGCGCAGCCCCAAACCCCGGTGCACTACCACTAAAAAACCCTATCAGCAAGCAGAGAGGGGTGATTTCGAGGGGTACCCAGCCGCATGAAACTGATGTAAAATTAAAAACTTCAAAATCGTGGGGTTTAGATACCCCACCACACTTCCAAAATTTTGGTTGGGGGACACCATTCCCCTTGGTGAAAAAATATCTTGAAAAAATGCTCAAAATCATTAAGGATGTTTCGTATACTGCACTACGGCTAATTTGTTAGTTTCAATCGGCCAGCGATTCTGCCAAACGGGTGGGGGGTACAACGTTCATATTTAATGGACATTTAAGGGTTTTAGTAATATAGTGTCTTTTTAAAGAAAAGTTGAAAAAAAATTTTCTGGGAAATTCCAAAAAAAGGTTTTAATAAGCTTTCAGGGAAAACCATCAAAAAGTTTAACGATAGTTACTTGACAATGACGCCTACATTTTGGGGTTTCAAAAAGCAAGTCTTTGGTCCCCTTGATATTTATCATTTTATTGTTACACGACGTGAGAAAATGGGCGCTTCAAAAGGTTAGGTCATATTGCGCCGCCTGTGTTTATGCAAAAGGCTATTTGCACCAATTCTCTAAGTGTTTTTTTCGATAGCCACAACACCTATAGAACACACAAAAAAAATTGGATCTCTACTTTTTTTTGTTTGGCCGTAATATTGTTTTTTTTTTTCTTGGTCAAAATTAGCGTTTTTTAAACGCACCTGGTCGCGGCCCCTTTTCGTGACTCACCGGCCATGTAGGGTACCCCGGAGCATTGGGATAACACGCGCAGGGGCCCTGCTTTCCGGGAATCAGCAAAATTGATGATTTTAAGTATTGTGTTGTTCCCTTTTTCACTAGCATTTTGTAGCTACGCTACATAAAAATGATTTTAGTTTTCCCAAAGATTTTAGGCTAAAACGAATGTCATATGGGGAAGTT